>JAZHYW010049168.1:0-31160 GCA_037355805.1 Ixodes ricinus | reverse complement strand
ACTTCGTTCAGTTACATGTGCTAACTGTTTTTTTTTTCACTGTTCCCAATGATGTTATCTTTCTGTGTACAATCAAAGTTCCCTCACACTGGTTCTGTAGATGTGCTTAAATGCGCCTACCCAGGGGAAAGCAGATAAGCGGGAACAATTCGGGGTCTACTTTCGTCCACCTAATAATTGACTTACCCTTAGCATTAAGAAAACAAGCTGCGTTCCACTTCTGAAAAAAGTACGCTATGAAGGGTTATGTAAATTAGATAATATGCGGTTGCAGCGTGTTTCCAGTTACTTATATTTAGGTATCACCTGGCTGCTGAATCGAAATGTGCGCAGGAAAAATCAAATTGAAAGCATTGTTCGAAAGGTTGCTTATTCGGGTGTTATACTTTGGGTGGGAGTGCTTGATTCATGTATTTTTATCTTGCATTTGTATGCGTTGGCCGAGTTATTGCGTAGATTCCAGGGGTGGTTCATATACCACGTGCCTAGAACGGACTGCTCGCCGCATACAGAAACGAGGCACTATGACGAGAACTACTAGCCGAACACACCACTGTCATTTCGCACGTTACGTACGCTCTCTGTATATAAAAATAAAAATTGCCTCCCACATTTGAAACTCACTCCTTCGACGCGCGTGCAGGTGGCTGTTATACGTCACTCCCGTGGCCGTATAGCCTGGCGCGCGATTTAAAACGGACGAAATAGCGCAAACTGAAATCAGTCTCGCGCAATTAAAGGGCCCTGCAATCATAATTAAGCGTCTACCTTTTTTGCGGTTTCCACGTCTCTTGGGGTTCGGGCAAGCCAGCGGGCACGGAGAGAGTCACTAAATATCAGTGCGTCATATTTTAACCGGACGACGCGGAAACCTCCTCCACCGACGGGGGCGACCCGCAGTACCGAAAGCGCGCGTAATGTGACGTCTTAGGTCCTGGGCTTACTACTGGTCAGAGCCGCTAAAAGCTTCTTTTTAGTCGAAATACAAAATATAAGTGGCGCGAACCGTTTCAATTATTTATAAAAGTAGTTTTGTTCAGTATTTGAGATCAGAAAAGAAACAAATGCAGTTTATAAAGTACGGAAACAAGAAATGATCCGTCGACATACCCGCCACCAATCGGTGGAAAAGGCGGCGCCTACTAGAAAGGAGTAGTGGGATCAGGCGCCGACACGGAAAGGTCCCGGATGTACGCGGCGGCGCTGCGGCCGTAGGGACCGAAGGACCCGGCCGGCTCTGAGCGTTCCCAAGGCCTTCGGTGAGCAGCTTTGTCTTGCGGTTTGGCCGTTTCGCGGTATGGCAGCGCGAAGTGGCTCCCATTCTGAACTGATCTTTACCCGTGTTTGCTGTCGTTTGTGGCCAATGAAGTGTCATGCCGAATTTGTGTTTAATCGCGCAGCAAATGCAATGAGAGCCGCTCTAGCTGCCCGCTACATACAGCCTATCCAGAACACGCTTTAGTGGCGCCCTCTCGCGCCGTCGACACGGAGTACGGCAGCCGTGAGCGCTCGCTCAGCTCACCACCCCTCGTCTAGTTCACGGCCACTCAAGCAACCAAGGACGTCATGAAGGAGGTTATTTTTTGCTTGTTTTTGTAATTTTAATTTGCCTATAACTTCTAAAATAAATCGAAATTCGAGAAAAAGAAAAGTGTCATTAAGTTACTACGTTCAGTGCGCTCAGGTTTGGTGCAAATTAAAAATTAGTAAAAAAGCCATTGCAGGGCCCCTTTAATATTACTGTAAAAAATTTTGTTTGGGCAGAAAAATTGTTTTGTGACATGCTTGTCACAACTAGGTAATCTTAAATACTTTTTTTCCCTTGCAGTTACCCTTTAATGCGAGATAATATAGTGCCTACATATGTGAAAATGAAAAGTAACTTTTTTGAGTATCTTCTAAAAAATTTTTTTGTCGAGTTGTTAGATGAATGTTAAAATCAGAAAATGTCATATTGTGTTTTAGATTATTAAATGTATAATAGCCATTATGTTAGTATTTTGTAGTGATATCTTTATTTTATCTCGCGCAAGTCCAAGAGGCGGACGCAGGCCATTTCCGGTGTATCCCGTTTGAACCTCCCCCTTTGTTTGCCTGCCGAAATTTTTAGACATGCAGAATTCAATAGGTGGGTCTGGATTTACTGAATCCACCATTGCCTACGTTGCCTGTCGGTTAAAAAAAAATCTATCATCGTTGGACTGCCAACTAGCTTTTGGCTATGGTTCCAAACCCTGGTTGTATATTATTGCAACATATTACGAGTAAATAGACAAATGAAACCGACATGGCGCCCGGCGTCTAAAGGCCCACGAATTATCCGCTCTGAGAACTAAACAAGTTTGTTCTAAAATGCATACTTTCCGACTGTTCCGACGCCAACAAGCCGCATTACGAATAAATATTCTTTGCTCGCTGCCCACGCTCCCAGTCTCGAAGGAGTTGCTAGGGGTACCTGCAGGGCCTGCTGGTGTTTTCCTCCATGAGGGCTCAGTGGACGTGCTTCTGGAGCAGTCTGGAAAGAGTCCTGCACGAACTGGGCCACGTGTTGGACCTGGTGCACTGAAGCGTGGGCATCATGGGCCGGGCTTCACGCCACCTGGCTCTGCTCTGCGCCCCCTCGGAGGACCCCCAGAATGCCGTGGGTGGCACTTAAAGCGTCTTTTTTGGTGGCGGCCTCCCCGTTGACCCCGCGTCGCAATCTCCACAGGCAAGGATCTCGCGGGGACCGCTGCACTTTCCGGCGCCGGCCAGCCGGTCTGCCCTCGGAGCAGGACCCTGGAGCGTTGGGCGGGAAGATTCAGCTCACCAGGCTGGGTGCGTTGCCTCGTCGATTCCCCGCCGCACTCCCCGGCAGATCGTCTGTCTCAGCCCGGCTCCCCCATACTTTCGCTTTAGTCGTGGGCAGACGCTTCTTCTCGTAGCGACGACCCATAGAATCGCGTCCAGATTAAGCAGCGCGAATAATTCTCACGGCGACTGTAGAATTTCTCGAGAGTTCGCCCAAAAATATAGCGCGTAATAGCTACTGGTTACAGTTACAAAAATGTTGTGTAACTTGGGAGGCGCATGGAAACTGAACTTTAAATAGTATGCGCTTGCCGCGGCCTTTTTAATTAGTTACCTAACGGCTCCCGGCTGTATGTATACCACCATTTCTGTCATCGGGCAGAAAACGCGCCAAAGCTCAAGTATCTGGAATGTCTGTGGCAAGCCACGAGCGTAGTCGTTAGCAGTCCTTCCTAAAGCCAATGGAATGCGAGAATGGAAAACACCGAGGCCTTCCGTGCAGCCAATTGCGAAGCTGCGTAAAATGGACCTTTTCCGAGAAGCGTTCTGAGCACTGCATGAAACACCAGTGCCAAACAGCGTAAGTCCTTCGAAAAATCGAGAAATTCGGAAGGAGGCTGTGGATCACTGAGTGGGAACACGTAATTGCAACATGTATATGAATTGTGTTACACAAAAAAAGAAAGTGGACACGGAAAGAAAGCACGATGTTTGGGTGGACGCCACGGATGTCGCTCTTCGTCGCGTTGGGCACGCGCCAGAGCTCAGAGAGCGAGAAGAGCAGGCCAGCAGTACTCCCATTATCGATTGGTAGCACAGGTCACTTCCTCGATTTTCGTTCGTGCAACCACTGCCTGGTGCCGTTGGTATGTGGAAAAGCCCATTCCGGCCTTTGGTTTGTACAGGGTACTGTCTGAAACCGGCACACATTCCGATAACTTCGAAAACTGGAATTTCGAACATACACCTTTGAAGTTTGTATGACATTGTTTTTTTGCAAAAACGTTTGTTGCTAACATGAGTCAGCCGGGGGAGGTGCCGAAATCTTAAATATAGCTCAAGGCAGCGCATTTCTGGGATTTCGCGAGCCCAGCCCCGCATAGGCTGTCGTCGTCAAACATATTACCGCATGCGGCGCTGCCACGCTGAAGCGGGGTTCGGAGCAGCGCTCGGTGCCGTTTTTCTCGATCTTCCGGAGAGTTCTAGCCCACTACCGGCTCTCGTTGTGAGTTCTGGTGCGGAATCTTCCCAGAGCATGAAAGTGACGGTAGCAGCCGCCGCTTTGGCGGTCGCCCATTTTGTCGCAGGACACGTGGTACTTTTCATTTTAAGATTGCAGGTGCGTTAATGTAGAACCAAAAATAAATGTAAACATTTGTTTATGGCTCTATATTCACCGACCGTTTTTTAGTCATGACAGTACTTACCTTAAAATGGTTGCACTGGTCACGATTATCCCGCTCGTTGCGAGAACCTACTGTGGCGTTCTATATGTTTTTGTGTTGGGCACGCCACTCGTGAGTGAGCTCGCAAACCAACGTAAAATGCTTGAACGGGTCAGTATAGGATGGAGGAAATGCACGGTCGCCATCTTGTGCACTATTTTTAATATTTCGCCCCCTCCGAGTTGATCTCTGAAGAATATAGACGTAGAACTTTTTGAAAAATGACGTTGGCGTGCCCTGTTTGGGCTATCTACGCTTGAAATTCAAACTATGCGAGGAGGTGCGTCCAATGGGCCCGTTCTCACCCCGTGCAGACCCTCCCTAATTAGGACGACACCGATTGCCCACAAACATCTTCCCGCTGCTATTCATGGGCAGAAACAAGTGCCTGTCCTTTAATCTAGTTGTGCTGTTCTGCGGGACCTAAAGGGAAGCTGAAGCACTTATTTCAAAAAATGAGAGAGAGCTGAAATCTAGCATAGTTTTATCCCGTGAATCTGAATATCACGTTAGTTTTATCCGAAGCTGTAACTAAACGCGAGAAAACACGAACAACCTCCGACCAGTCGTGACGTTTTAAGAGGACCTTTCGGCCGCCAAGTGCATGTCACTCGAGGCCTGCGCATGCAATCGAGAGCTTGCCAGGTAGATTCCCTCGTACTGGCACCAGTGCGTGACATATGTTTCTGCCCTTTTTAAAGATAGAGAGAGTGCGCGTGCTTAGCTTCGATAGGCACCAAAGATGTGCGAGAGTGGAGATTCCGAAAACTCCTTTTGTGACGTCACGCGTACGGGAAGGGGTGCCTACAGTGGTACCTTGAAAAGGATTTTCTGCAGCTCTGTGCTCCAAAGTAAAAAATAATTTCGTATTCTAGATCCTGGACGTCAAATGAGGACGATTTATCTGTGTTTCCTCAAATACAAAACCTCTTCAGCTTCCCTTTAGAGAGTGGCTTTGCCGGTCATTGACTTGGGACTTTGTGTGTGCGCAGAGCCCAAGTTGGGTCCCGTTGGCATGCATGGGAAAGGCGTCCCGGGGGACAGCAGCGGAGGGCCGTGCTGGGCTCGATCCTGCCGCCGTCATCCTCAACTACCACAGGTGAGCTGCCAGACAGATCACCCACACTTCCCAACTGCTCGGGGAGCAGTTTCTGATGAATGGAAAGCATCGAAGAAGGGTTGTGGCCCGGGAGGGTCAACTTCTCAACCGTTTGCTCGAATTAATTCAAAGTTTCGGAGTGAATTGAAGCCTATTAGGGACGATGCAGTGGTGGAACTGCTTCGCTAAACTGCTCCAGAACGAATAACCTGCTACATGCTGCTCCAAAGATTTGCACGATGCCTGCTCCGAAAGGGAGCTGTTCCCGAAAAGGAAACTCAAAGTGTCATGGCACATGTCATTGTTGGCGATGCCACTAAAAATAAAGAAAATACAGCTTTTTTTTTTTTTTAAGATTGTGATTATTATGTGCAAAAGTAGGGTTGCCGAATATTCTAATTTTGGAATAATAGTTTCAAATGTTACGCTATTGGATATTCAACTTCAAAATTAACTGCGATATTCATACTTTTCGGAGTGTTGATCGCGGAGGGTTAGCCCCCTTGAGTGCGCTTCTCCTCAAGCACCGGTGCACTGCAGAGAAGCAATACCCACAGAAGCTAACAATGTGATCTCTCGCACTCAACCTGCAGCCGCGCGGCTCAGGCGAAAACACACACCTTCAAAGAGGTACGTGCGCGCGTACGCCTGGTGGATTAGAAAAGCGGCGGATCTTTGTGATTGTTGATATTTACATTGCAGTAAACTTTTCAAAATTTTACTGCGGCTATTATCTTGTAGGGTATATGTTAGGCAGCAATGTTCTAAAAACCTCTGTTCATTAGTTGTGCCTGTTTTATTTTTTTCATTTCTCTTTTAGTTCAGAATCAAAGAAGTTACTTTATATAACAAGAATATCTATAAATCCCCTCAACTAAGGTATTGCTGTTGCTGGGCGCCTTTATAGGTTTAGTTCTATGTCAACTCTGTCGTTTACTTGCCGTCCCAATGTAGGTGTTGGACTTTCTGAGGCCACAGTCTATAATTACAGCTGGATTATATTTAATAGAGCTCATGAGTGGGCAGATAGGAGCTTAGGCCCAATCTCTGCGAGTTCCAGCTGAATTTTCGTTTGAGCGTGAGTGTGACAGTAGTAAAAGGTGTGGAGAAAGGCGCAGCAACTATTCAATATTCAGAAATATTCGGCCAAAACCGCTATTTACTTGGGATTTAGCTTCAACCCAAAATTCGTTATTTTCACATGCCTAACAAACAGTTATCGCCATCGGTTCTTGTGGCAAATGGTGCTCACATCGATCGCAATGAATAGCTAGCGCTAGAGTAACCAGCGCTATAGCTGGTGCTAACTGATCTCAATGGATAGCTAGAGCTATTCATTTGTGGTTAATTACAGTAGCTATGTGCTCTAGCTAGAGGGGCACTACCTGGACATGTCTACTTTTGAACTGCTCACTCAATCGGTGTTAAATTCGCAGGTGGTATTTGTAGCCATATAGAAGGAGGGCAGTCAAAGTTTCAGCCCTGTGAACCAATCTTATGAGGTACTATACCCCGAAAGCATAGCTTTGTATGGAATCTGCTCAATGAATCTATCGTTGAGAAACGGTGTTGATCACCACATATTTTTCTGGTGGAATGCATACTGGAATACTTGTTGCCGGTTACTATAAAAGAAATTTTTAAAAATATGCATTTTTGAAATAAAAAAAAAATTATGAAAGTTTTTTTTTTTTAACATTTGCCAAGTTTTGCAAATTACAATTTTTCATAATAAAGGAAGCTGAAATTGTAAAATCTAAGTTCATAGTAACCGGCTCGATAAAGTTTCGGCATATAATCCGCAAATATTAAGTCTCCGGTAGTTTCATACTGAAACGATAGTTTTATTAAGGTGGGATTTGCTGCCAAAAGTAAAGCTGAGATAAATGCACTTGAAGTTTCAAGATTACATTTTAAAATTTTCTTTTTGCGTCTTAAATGTCAGAAATTCTTTCCAGCAGTGGAGTGATGTCTTCCTCAAACTTCTTCTGATATACTGCCATTGCTTTCAGCTATTTTCACTTGTGGATGACGAGTGCTGCGCAGTGCAGCACACCTCACCAACATATAAAGAATAATTATTTTTGACATTGTCAGTGCACATTGACAAGACTTTGTGAGTGTTCCTTGTTATCCATACATGCCAAAACTCTGCAGTTCTGAATATGCATTTTTTGGAAAAAAAGGTGCAACTCAAGGTAGTGTCCCCCTTAAATACTATGTGAACAGTAGCAGGTGGAATATGAGCTAGAGCAGCATGATACAAACTCTACAAAGTAGCCAAAAACATCTTTTTACGTCAAGCGTCAGTACTCGTAATAGGTTGAGTGAGACATCTGCAAGATAACCATTGTATGATGGTTCTATAAATAAATATCTGTAGTGGCCAGGTCCTTTGTAGGTACGACACTTTAGATACTCTCCCAACACTCCATCCGCTGCAGTTTTTTTTTCCACGGGCCAACTTCAAAGAGACTGTAGAACATTTTCCGACATGAAAGCTCAAAATTGTCTGCTCCGAGAATGGGAATCTCTGCTCCAAACCTGTTTTTTCCTGCTGCAAGAGCTGCTCCAAATCAGCACTTGTCAGTTCCACCATTGCATCTGTGTGGTGACCTGAACTGCATTTCACAAGAGCGAAAGTTTTGTGAGATTTCCGAGGTCAAATGTGTGTAATACCTATGAGAAAGGCTCATTTCTAATGTCGACAAAAGCTTTTCGAGCCTAGAAAGAAAGGAGGATGCGCGGAGAGAAATAGAAAATATGCAGGACAGCCACAGAAAGTTGACCCTGAGTATTGAAGATAGAAACATAGAAACCAAGCCATGATGAGAATGCAATTAATGCAGAGGTGCTAACGAACTGGACAAGAATGACGATGATAATCCCTGGAGAAGGGGACAAGAACAAACACAAACCTCCAAACAGAGCTAGGTGACTGGTGCGTGACTGAGAAAATCCCACTGGTCCTGGTATCGAACCATGGACCTCTCCATTTCCAGTGGAGTGCTCTACCATTGAGCTAACCAGGAGTTAGACGCCTGTAGAGCAAACGGGTTTTATCAGCTGCCACCAGTCAAACACCAACAAGGGTGAGCGGCCTGCATTTAAGGTTATGACCTTAAAACCAGTCACTTAGCTGTGTTTGAAGATTTGTGTTCTTTGTCCCCGTGTTCTCCTTGTCCAGAGATTATTTTTGTTCGAAACAAAGCCAACTTATGGAACCTAGCTTTTTGCCGATTCCGATTATACAGTTCGGATTTTGACGTCTTCTAGTGAAAATGCAACAAAGAAAGGGGGATTCGGATCATGGCACTAGAAAGGCAACATGACTCGAGGTATTAGAAAAGTTATAAAGAAAACCTTTCAACCTTTTTATTTTGGTGAAGTAGGAAGACCAGCGAAGCTTTATTATGCTGGGAATGTAGTAATGGCCGGCCGCCAAGTTGCAAAGCCAGAGTGGAAAGGCTCGAAAGTTGCGCCATCTATGAACTTGAGCGGCAAATGGACAACCGGCAAACCGGTTGTCTTGTTGCCGCCGTTGTTCATAGATGGCGGTAGCTATCAGAGTTTTGTGTCATCATTTGTTATCTGGTGGACACAATCCTGAGGAAACTAGCCTTTAACAGCTCTGCTGTAAAAAAAAATATATATATATATATATATATATATCTTTTATTTACAGTCTCATAATATGGCCAAAATAAGTTTTTACAAAGTTATGAAATTATTATAAAAATATGCGTGAATATGAATCAAACACTACACGAGGACAGTATTTAGTAAGCGCTAAATAAAAATAATATGGAGATACAAGGCTCCAAATATGTCGCCCGAACGTCAGAGGTACATTGTTTGGCATTTCCATTTTTATCTCAATAATGGAATTTGGCTTTTTCTTTTTTTTTTCAAGTGTATAGCAAAAAATACAACGAAGTGTCTAGCGTTACGTCCGACATAACCCAAGTTACGTCCGAATCTCCGCCTTCCCTAGGTTCACGGGGGAGGGTTAGGTATACGCGTTTCAGTGCTCCGTCCGGACGTAACGCTAGCCACAGCGAAAATACAATAGGCATACAACAAATGTACACTAAAAAAAAAAGTTTATAAATATTTTAATCTTTTTAGTGTGTATAACAAGTAGCACGACTTCCTACTAAATCAACCACACAAAATTTTATATTCACCTCGCCCCACCCAACATTTTTCCCGTAAAGCGAAAAAAAATTTAACTTTTCTTTTAACCACGGGGTTGTTCTTTCTAGACACGGGTCTATTATATATATTTATATTGAGACAAGTACAGATACCCACCCCGACCAGCGTGTTCAATTTGGAATGAAACGACCCTACTTTCTTCTTCCCGCGTTGGGTGATCCGCTCCTGTGGGAGAATAAAGGGTCCTTAATTGTGTATGCCGTGTCGTGTTCCCAGCGTTGTGTATTGCTCCTCCTTGGCGGTGCAGTTCAATCAGAGTGGATACGGGGTCTTGTTGACTTTTGCTTCTTTCTGGTCGACCAAAGCTGCATTTCCAGAGAACAAGATCATTCAAGTTCTGGGAGCCAGCGTTTCGTTACAAAAAGGCCCGAACGTCAAAGGCACATTGTTTGTCGAATTTGTAAAATACAGTATAATACGACGATCCATATTTTATTTCTCATCGTCTTTGACTGGATTTTACGAATGAGACACCGGCAGGAAAATGGTTAGAGTAGATCTGGTCGCAGATTGCATCGTTCTTCATTTAAGGGTGCGCCTCGCCCGGAGGGAATTGTCGAGCAATAATCTTTTTGGAAAAACAAATCCGATACTTGAACGCGTTTCACTGCACAAATAGGTCGAATGACGAGCGAAGAAAGCACGTCCTCTCGGCTTCGACTTCTCATACTTTACGCCACTTGCATTTTAAAATGTTTGCGCAGTGTACGGTCATTTTGGTGCACCGAGTTACAGCGGAAGGCATAAAAACCAGTCCGAACGACCGTTATGGACGGACGCTTTATTTCTGCAGGTGGATCAACAGCGGCGTGTCCGGCGAGGATCGGACTCCGATTGAGTTCACAGGGTGAGAAGTGCAGGTGGCGCCCAGGACGAGCGCTCGAGGCCGCTTGCGTGCAGGTCGGGGTTGGCTTCCTCACACGGCATCCGCCTGGTGGAGTTCCGCCATCCTGACGACCGGAGGGTCCTCGGCTTCTGGGAGTTTCCCCGAGGCTGCTTCCGCCTGGCGCTGGAGCCCCGGAGCATAAGGGCCGCCCTCCCGCCGCATTTCGCCAGCCCGCCTTACGACCAGGGCCAGCGACTGAGAGCTCTTCGCCATCGACTCTCTGGGAAATACGATAAAAACACAGTTTCAGCTCTCGTAGCGCTTGTTGTGCGTCTTTGCTTCCGAATCTGTCGTTGGTAGCAAGGATGACGACCGAGCTACTCGCGAAGTGTTGAGAATAAAAGAAAAAAGTTTATACGCGTTCAATGCTGCTTTGCGTCGAGGGAATCAAATGTCGCTCGGCAGTCGTCGAGCAAGTGCTTTGCACGTGCAATGCCGGCACCATGTCTGTTTGGCTGAATTCCATTTGAAATATCCGCTTAACAAAATATATAAAGAAAGAAGTTGGAGATTGGGGTCTTGTGTGGTTTACAGGTTGTGCGTGGGCGCTATTTTGGCTTCACCATGGTTGACCAAACGCCATTTCATCGAAACATGTTTTAGAGAACGAACACGTTTTACAAAGCTCGGTTTAGAGAAAGCGGAACCTCACTTTAGAGAAACTCCGTTTCTCTCAAAAAAAACTTTGTGTAAGAAGGGATTCCCTGCTTCGCGCATGTATCACTGGAGCGCGTGTTAACACCCCGCCCCCCGCATTTACGCCCTTCGCGGCGGCAGTCTGCGCCGGCTCATTACAAAAATGTTCCCACCTGAACCATCCGTACACGCGCTTCGCAGCGGCCGAATTCGCTGGAAGGAGGCTCGTCGCCATTTTCTCAAAACTGGGTTTCTCTAAAGGAATTCGATAAACTGGGGTCTTTAGAACGGTGTTTGCTAAAACAAGATTCTCTAAACCGCATGCCTCCAGCTAAGCCAAAATCCTGGTCCCACTAAAAAGGTCACTCCTTTTTTCTTTTTAATGCGCAAGCGTTAACTGTTTTATGGAGCGAGCCGACGTCATCAGTTTGAAGCGGAAACGGCACCTAGTTTCCCTGATCCCAAAGGTCCCATTGGCTGGTGCGCGGCGACGAGGCTCCCATTGGCGGCTGCGCGCATCAGTTTCAACGACCGCCGCCAGCGCACAGATCAAACTAACCGCCGCAAGTAACCCCATGCCACTACGGTCCCCACGTTGGCGCGCGCTCGGAGGCTTTTGCTCGTCCCGCCGCCGACGAATATGGCGCTGCCTCTAGCATCCACATCGTCGCCGGTGCTTCTGCCGCAACTCGAAAGCATAACTCGCGTCACAAAACTCCGCAGATCGCTCCGTGGCGTTCCATTGGACATTCATGCTCTCGCATTCACAACTCATAAGAAGTGCTTAGGTGTCTTCCGACTTTCTCCGTTTGGACATACCCGGATGAGGGTTTTTAGTTTGATAAAGATTTAGATCGTTTTACTGTTTCAAAAAAAAAAAAAAAAACTGTCGGACGTGGGGATAAGACGGACCGGCGGCACGTGCTTGCCAAACGCACAAACACGTGTAGTGGCAGCTGTGACAAGCCCTTTTGTGCAATGGTGTATGGGCACAAAAGCCTATATAGAACAAAATGTTAACTTTCAAGCAGCCAGATATGGATGAAACTACCTTACATGAGTCACTCGTAGTATTCATGGTATGTTTTGTTGGCTTTGTTTTCACCCAAGAAAAAAAAATTAAAATTATGTTGGAATAATTGTTGGAAGGATACGTACGCCTCTATTGTCGTAGGCCCAGGGACTCCGGAACGAAAGGGGCGGGGGGAGGAGGGGAGGGCTTGAGCATTCGCTGACTTTTTCCGGGTGTGCTGGGCAATATGTTGAACCCCGTGCGTTTGGCTCAAGTCCTACTGAACAATGCCTGCACCCCTCCCCTCCGTGTTCCCATTGTTGCTCAGCTCCAACATGCCACGTACTTGGCAAAGTGCAAACACGTGGCTCTGTTTTTGTTGCGGCTGGTTTCTCACCAAATCACGGCCCAGCCAAAACTCTGGAAAAAAGAATTACGTATTATAGCAAAGTGTCAGTAAACATATCTGAATCTGCTGCGCTGCGAAGTTCTACAGAACACGCGTGACCAAAAAGTCACGCGTGTCAGTAGATCCGCCGACAAACAACTACTCCAAGAAAATGAAACAAAAAAAAAAGCTGGCGCCTGCGGCTTGCATTAGCACAGCCAGGGAGACCTTTTCTCTTCCCCTCTTCGGTGGTTTTCCTAGGTCCCTCCCATACTGCACTCGCGGTTTAGCCATGCGGAAGAACCTCGCAGCGCACTTTTTGTTCACCCAGCCAGCTGGCTTCTTCGTTTGCTTCTATTTTGAGCAGCGACGTTTCCCAAAACACACAAATAGTTTTTCTAGCTTTTTTTTTTTTCTATCTTGCAGCTGCGCTTTTTTGTTGTTTTGGCGGTCTGAGCAACCACGAGGGTAGGGTAATTGCTTCCGTGCGGAGAGCCGAAGACAACGGCGGCTTGGGCGAGTTGGTTATCCATGTCTAAAATAACAGCGCGAAGTATGGAGTTACACACAAACACAAGTTACCACAGTGACACGATCACAGCATACAAAACACGCACAGAGCGCTGACTTACAACTCAATCTATGTTTGCACTTCCTTTTCTTCTACGCCTTTTTGATACATTCGTGACAATTGGCTTCCTTTTCTTCAACGTCCCATGAAATGACGATCATGTGCGTTTATCCTCTAGTAGAAAGATAAGCTAATTCTTTTCCTGATGAAGTGAGCGATGGAGTGCGAACACATTTATCGTCATACCTGGCAATATGTTCCGCTCCTATAATCTCCAGTCAGTTGGCTGCCGCTTCTGCCGAGCACTGCACACCTATCTAGATGTGCCGCACATCCGCAATCACGGCAATGTAGACCTAAATGTCCTGAGTTGGCTCTAGTTATGTTGTTGCTGTGTTCCCGGAGCCGATCGTTTAAACATCTCCCAATCTGGCCGATGTATCGTTTCCCACAGGAGAGGGAAACGAATATCCTACCCCTTCTGTGCACGGAACGAAGCTGGTCTGGTGCTCTTTTGTGCAGCTGGCTGAATGTTGCGAAGGATTGTTCACTTTTCTGCATAAGCTGGAAAACTTGTTTGGAGCCGAGGAGATGTCGTCGATGGTGACCCTGTTCGCCACTTTTTTAAGACCATGGGAGACGTTGTGGATGTAAGGCACAACAATGGGTCTAGTTGACCTGTCTCTTGGTTTTCGTCTGTGTAACTCCATACTTGCGCTGTTACTTTGAGAGCCGAAGCGCGAGGCGGGGGGTGGTCTGCACAAGAAAGCGCTCCTTGAACGAGGGACTGCCTACAAACGTAGCAAGTTGAGGGAAAACGGTATCCCACTTCCTAGGCAAGAGGAGGCCTTAGCAGCTAGGCGACACAAGTTGTCAAGGGAAAGATCACACTGTGGTCTGTGTTGAAGCGCCGCTATCACTGTGGTTGTCTGAGACATCAAAGAATTGCAGCATTCTCGCCTGTATTTCTGAGTCTGGTTTTCGAAACACCATTTAGCTTTTGGCGAGCCAGTTTGTTATATGTTCAGGCGGGCACCCGATTATAACCCAGACTGTCTTACCCTCTTTTTAAAAATGACCATAACAGCAGGAAACATGCTGAAATAAAAAAGGGCATTGCCAGCTGCAGGAAGGTTTACGACCGATGACGACCGTCCAGCGGTGGTAAACTTCTTTGAAATGTTCAAGAATGCATTGTTATAACTTTTCGCAGGAACTTAGCTGCGCCGAGAAGTTTCGCAGCAATGTGTCCACGATTAGAATACGCCTTTGTTGAAAATGTAGAGCTTTCTACGTGCAGGCGCCCGAGTTTCCAGTGCATTTTACATCGACACCGTAGATCGATGCCACCGTAATAGCTACTACTATTGGATCAGGTTGTGTCAACATCCAGCTCATTGCTTCGTGACAAGAATTTTGGATAAATGTATGGATACACGGTATAGGTATAATAAACCAGTGTTGGCAAAATACTGGATAAAAGTATTTGAGTTAAGTTACTAAATGCTGAATGGCACATATGCCATTCCTCAGATGATACAGTAATGAAAGTGGTCAGGCTGAATTTCAGAAAGGGTCTATTGAGGCACCTTAAAGGGATCACTTCAACGAAATTTGAAATATTCCCGTCGTGTTCAAAAATAGGTTGAATATGATCCACAATATCCGTAAATGACAATCGCCCGTTTGTATTTTGATCCTGGTGGCTGTATTTTTCGTTATAAACGGCCCACTCTGGCAAGCGCTCGGAGAAGGCCCAGCGCAATCGTGACGTAAGTCGTCTCAAACGAGCAAAGCTGACGGCGAGGCTGACGTCGAGAGGATGGCCTAGTCGGTCCAGCCACCGAAGCGGCTGCTTTTGTACGAATTTTGAGTGACGGGTTAATCTTCTATAATCTTGGATGGGGACAATAGCGACTTCTGCGACACACAAAAGGATTCTCGGAAAGAGGGGAGTTCCTCCTTCCCCCCTTCTCTCGTCGTGGCCGGAGGCGAGACGATTTCCGTCACTAGCTCTCAAGGTTCCTAGACGAGCATTACAAACGAGGCGTTAGCGACATCCACCAGGTGCTCTTTGCTAATCGTTTAATTCGTTTTAAAATTCCTTTTCAAGACTTTTTTAACAAGATATTGGTGTGTTCCATGTGATACTGCTCTTTTGGACACATATAGACCAAAAAATGAGCGCCAAAATTTCGTTGTAGTATCCCTTTAAAAGAAAGGGTAGTGCCTTTCTTGTCAGCTCAGCTCCAACAACGGAATGCTTTTTACTCTCTGCCTCCGGCCATTGGGCTTCTCTGACAGCGAGCGAAGGCGAGATATCATCATATCAAACAAAAAAAACTTGCGACGGAAGCTGCTGTCAGACAAAGCTCCGCTGTCAGAGTGCCTCCCGAGGCTGTTTTGGTTTTGCCAGGGGAATCTCGGAGACCGTGACTTGGCGTTCATAATTCTATGCTCAAGTGCGCATGCTATTCACCAAATGCACATGGCGCCCATCCAGTCTCGCCGTCACATTGTGTACTGTAGTATTTAAAATTTTCGCTAGTTCTGTACACAGTACCTAGATAGCGCCACTGTTACACCATTGCGCCCGTGTTTTCAGGGTTGCGTTGGTTGCGTCCCCGTGGCGCTTCAACCCCACGTTGTTGACCGTTGAATAAAGAGTTACGCTTCAGCCACCGACCGCATCGGACGCCTCCTCCTTCTTCCGGATCTCGCGCGCCCCGGTCCTCGCCTCACCACTTCGTCATGTAAGGACCTCGTCTCTTCCGCAGGCCCACGCAGGCACTGTTCTTCTTTATTTTTTCGGGTGACCGCATTTTCGATTTACAACATTTTGGCGACGAGTATTTACTACATGTACCTTCCTTTTTCGCTCGTGCTGGCAGCTGGGAGTGACAGCAGCTCATATTCTACGTTCAACGAGGCATGCGCTAAAACCTAATCGAGCAGTTTTTTTTGTCCCCCACTTCTCGGAGAAGCGAGGCTCCAAGAGAACCTCGTTGCTGGACTAGACGTGTCATCGAAATGACACGGATCCTTCGCAATTCGGTCGTGGCGGTTTTGTTTTTCTCTTGCTCGCGCAGGCCTCTGAGAAGAGCTTCAGTCCAGTTTATTGGCGAAAGTGTGGAAGAAGTCTGCCCTGGCCGACAGGTTTCCCTTGGCCGCCACGGTGGCGTTGACCAGTTCGAGCACTTGCTGACCCAGCACCAGGCGGCCGGCCGAGTTGATGACCCCGAGGAAGAAGACGCACGAGACGAGCTTCATCACGATGCCCGGCAAGATCTGCGGGAGAGGAGACAGTTCCGTTTGTGCCGAGTCCCACACGTGGTCAAAATTCAGACCGTTCCAGGCATATGCCGGGAAGACCTCTGAGGAGACACGCGTGCCATGTAGGACACTGCTTGTGGCCATACTGCAAAACCCGCGAAACTATTGGCGACGAAATGTTTCGGAGGCTCCCTGGCTTTAGTCTATGACGTCACGAACAGGATTATCAGTTGCAAGCGGTGTGCGTAGAAAGCACGCTGGAAGCTCGTCGCGCCCTTAAACCAACACCGCCCAAGTTGACAGTCGGGCGTTTTTTTTTTCTTATTTAGAATAATGAACGCAAACAAAAATTCTACTCAAGACATCATAGCTTAGCGCTTGGCCAATTGTAAAGGCCGACTACAAAGATGCTTTCAGTCGCGCTCGTCGCCAATACCCTGACAACTCTGTTTTTCTACCCGAATAGACCATCTGGTTCGAGCCATGTACCGTGCGCAAATGCTGAGGACTTGCTGCACTCGACCGGGACTAACCGAGAGGCGTGCGCGAGCAAAAGCAGCCATTAGTCCTCCTAACACGGGCTGGATTTGTATGTTTTAGCCCCGGAAGGAAAACGGAATGCTTGTCAGGAAGACAGCTAATTCGCTCGCACTGGGGATCGGCGGGATTTCGCAGCCAGCACGGCTGAAAGTGTTCACCGAATTCGGACGAAACTGGCGAATTTCTTTCATGTGCAACGATCGTTCAGACATCCAATGATACGATGACCTTCGCGCCGTGTGTGAATGAGAGTTAACGTTCGTGTTAACTCGCATTCACCTATCTCGTCAGCAATGATGTGTTGACATCATACAAGTCCCATTGACGTAATCTGCCCTTGCGCAAACATGATTATTTATCCTAACTAATAGCTTTGGGTAATAACACATTTCTTTGCTCGTATTAAACAACGTGAAGAGTCTGTAGAAGACGCGCTTTCAGCACCGGAGTCCCGCAGTCACAGTAAATAACCAGCTGAATCTCTAAAACTGAGTTACTGAGAACAACTCGAGATTCCTGTCTGCGTCTCACCGTGACCAGCCTTTGTGGGTAGTCCTATGCCGAACTCACAATCCGCGACGACACACTTGATGCACAGCACGTTCCACTCGGTAGCATTCAGCGTCAGTATTCAGACGCCTTCATGTAGTCGTCGCTGTTTCACATTCCAGATCAACAACGAAGAATGGTGTACCACTGGTGAGGTGTTATTATGGTGTACCACTGGTAAGGCGTTTAGCTGTTGGTAGGCATCTTCAACTCAAGAATAAATAAAAGAACGAACTCAACACGCCCGCAACGTCACCCTTGCAACACCGTGCCCGTGACTGTGGCAAGACGAATGTGAACTAAAAAAAGAAAAAAAAACACTCGTAAGAATTGGGGAAAGCTAAAGTTGAGAGCAGCGACCCCTTTCCACAAACGGCTTTTCTCGTGCGCGCCCTTTTCCCTCTCGCAGAGTCTTTCCTGTGCTGTGTCTGACTTGTAGTGCAATGATGTCTGCACCCTCGCCGGACCAGCGAACCAGTTCCCAGTGACCTCGGTCTCTGCGCGTGGGTACGGGCGGGGCACGTGGCGAGAGATAGGCGACTGGTTCAACGAGCGCGTCGCTTCCACCGCACTGCCCGCTTGGTGGTGCAGCGTACGTCACTCGGCTAACGCCCCTGAATAAGAAAGGTCTTCTCCCTCCTCCTCTGACGCGCACACTTTTTATCTTTATGTTTTGCTTTTTTACACCCGCGCATCGACTGTAGTGCCGCCTGGTTCGGGCCAAGATAGCAGACGGCCTTCCCATACTTGAGTCAGGGCGCAGTCAAAGGCTGAAAGACACGCGCAAAGACATACACACAGGCTAAAAGCGCACTGTCACGGTCTACCAGCCTCGAAGGATGGGCTCAAAGATAGACGATGAAAGCCGTGACGTTGCACAGTTGGCGTTATTTGATTGGCGGCATGAGCTCATAGCATGCACTGCACTCCGACAGCATAGGCATTCCTTCTCCCTCCTCCTCTGACGCGCACACCTTTTATCTTTATGTTTTGCTTTTTTTACACCCGCGCATCGACTGTAGTGCCGCCTGGATCGGGCCAAGATAGCAGGCGGCATTCTTCAAAGCTACTTTTCTCTATAAAGGGGCTTTCCACTCGACCGGCCTTGAAGACCCTCCCTACCCTGTCGTGGCCTCGTTTCATGCGGCCCCACTGTTGTGTTTCACGGCCTGGACTAGAGCAGAAATGGCGAAATTACCTTCGACAAGTAATTAATTATTACATCGCTAATTGCTTTCGTGGACGCTGCAAAAGTGTAATAAGATTCCATCGCAAATTACCGCAGACTAAAGCAATGACATTACATTACAATTACTTTCCCAAAGTAATGAAATTACTTTAACATTACTTTTCCATCCCTCGAGGCAGTAATTCGTGCTCGTTTTATTTACAGTGTATACGTATCAAAACTCGATATTCCCGTTCACACCGCACCAGCCTTATGCGCCTCAAAGTGAAGCATACTGAAGAGTCGTTTTGCTGGTGCACACGACAGAATTTTTACACGTGACGAATAGCTTCTGGTTCTGTTCAGAGAAGCAGCAGGGAAAACAAGAGGTTCGGGAACGTTCACCCCGCAAAAAAAAAAAAAAGAAAAGGTGACGAGAGGATGCATTCACCATGCTTCGTTATATATAAACGCTGCGCGAAATGCTGAAGCACTTCTTCGAGAACCAGCGGGACGGCAGCAGCGATTTCAGCCTCTTTGTTGTTTCAAAAATATGCGGAATTGCCTTGTCTTTTTTTTTTTTTAATGCCATGACGGGCGATAAACGAGCGCAGTTTCTGTTAGGCGGCTAGGTGGGCGATCCGATACATACATCCCATTTATTCTCGTAAGCCATGGATTCGCGTAGTGAACAGATCATTTCTGGTTCACAAAAATTAGAATGTAGCTGCCTACTTCGTCAGCGCGCATGCACTGACGTTATCGTGCTTGGTTCCCACGCAAAGGGCCACGGTTCGATTCCAGGCAGCGGACGTACATTTTTATTATGCCTGTTTTTTCGCATTCTAGTAAATTCGAGAACAGTGTTGCCGTATTCAAAATCCCAATCCTCTACATTCTAAAAAAAAAAAAAGGGAGGAGAAGTGGAGGAAAAGCGATGTTCCTCCCTGTCGCCAACGCAAGGGAGGAAATTGAAATTCTGGAACCGAATGTTCCAGAAACTCACGCGTGTAATAGGGCTCCGCGTGGCGAGCCGGAGGAGTCTTGCCCCAGCATTCGATCCTGCTGTAACGCCGACTTCGACGCCCGCGCCGCTCTGTTGTTACCCCATTAAACGTTTCAGTTTCCTCTGTTCTTCTTTACCGTTGTAGGAGCGTCATTTCAATCTCCTAGGGGGGCGCTCCGACGTTCGTGGAGGAGCTTGGCGTCGGTCGTCACGAACAAGAAATTCCGAGGACAGGTAAGCACTTCTTACGAGTTGTGAATGCGATAGAATGAATGTCGTTCTTCGCGCCGCTTCTGATCCTCTCGGCGCCGCGGCCGTTTCTGCAGTGCCTAGGAGTGTGGAATGGCGTTTCCTGGAACTAAGCCGCGCGCCAGCCAATAGGAGTCTATCCATCAATTCGCTGCTACAGACTACAGAGCTTCGCTCCGTGGGGCAGGGGGATTTAGGTGCCGTTTGGCGCGGCTTCAAAGGCTAATAACGCCGGTTCGCCTTATGGGACAGGTAATGCTTTAGCACAAAAATTCTAAAAGGCCGCCACCGAAACATATCGTAGCGAGCGTCCCGGTTCGCACGCCTCGTCTGCTGCGTCTTCGATTATTGTGTCGGTGTGTCGAGATCAACTGCGTGTGTCTCACGTTTGTCCGCGTACGTATGTGTACCGGTGCGGTGCATGGTTCTTCCTTTTGTCTAGGTTCGCTTTGTTTCCAGTATTTTGCTGCATACTTGCTCGTTACTGCTTTACGTTTTCCCCTGTCTCACTTTCTTCGTTCGTAACTCTAAAAATTTTCTAACATCGCATTTAACAAAAAAAAAAAAAAAGTTTCCTCCGGAATTAGAATGATACATTTTTGTTTGGAGACAAATAAAAAAGTTAAATGATAAGCATATGCCATATTTTTATTTATTGAGAAATACTCGAAAAGTTTGTTCAGAACTTTCGGTCAATGTGGTATACCAGAGATTGTATTTCATATCGTCGTCTTCGTTCTCACGTCGGAATACAGGGTACGGCTAGAATTTAATTAATATTGGTCGCCCCTTTTCATGCCGTGAGGTAATCTGTTTGGATATGTTTACCACTTTGGTGAAACAGCCGAGAATGGGTGAGAAAATCTTGAAACAACCAAAAGTAGAAGACAGGGAAACAAGTCAGTCGGACGACGTCTCAAACTCTCCTCTTTCGAGATTTTCTTACCCAATTTCGGGTGCTTTAACAAAATGGTAAACTTCCACCAGCTCGCCTGCGCCCTCAGTATGTTCTGATGTGCTCGCATCGAAAAAAATATATATATATATATATTTTTTTTTTGCCTAACTCAGAGCGTGTTGGTAAAGTTACGGGGATAAACGAAAGCAACATGAATAAGGGAAGGCGTTTAATTACGCGTACGATTCTCCGAAATTGTGGAAAGTTTCTTCATCAGTCGAATATGTATATTCGTTACTGACATTCCTTACAGGATTACAGTATTGATACCGTGATTGATATTTCCTAACGTTGGCTTTCGCATTACGTTATGTTTTTTTTAAAGAAATTAAGCGTTCTTTAATAAATGTTTAATCTGTTACGTTGAATATAGAAAAACTCTGTCAGGGACCACGCATGCATCCCTGTCCCTACGCAAAAAAAAAAAAAATCAGCGGTAAAAAAAAATAA
Organism: Ixodes ricinus; assembly: GCA_037355805.1. Lineage (NCBI taxonomy): Eukaryota > Metazoa > Arthropoda > Arachnida > Ixodida > Ixodidae > Ixodes > Ixodes ricinus. The sequence goes on along the minus strand of JAZHYW010049168.1, from coordinate 9,922 downwards.
GTAAATGCAGTAAAAAAAGGGACCCCCCTCCCCCTAATTTTGATTTCTGAGAAAACCCCCGTTGCACGCGATCGACCAGATAAAGTCCCATTGGCGCGCCCGACTAGCCTCGGCCGACGGTGTCTCGTGCCCAGACTTGTACCGTACGCATTACAAGTAATCAAATTACTTGTATCAATTACTTTCTGGAGCAATTTTTGCGTCGTCGTTAATTACTTTGATTAGGCAGTAATCACAAGAGTAATTGTGATTACTTTTATGAAAGTAATAAAAATTACTTGCAACCGTTACTACTATTCCACAAGACCCCCCCCCCCACACACACACACGCACACACACTCACACAACTTCTTTTTCTGAAATGACGAAAATGGAATTAAACGCTTGTTTTTTCCGAACAGCAAAAAGAAAGATTTTTGCGGAGCTGTAGGAAACGAGGTCAACCCCTTGTATGTACTGTTTCTGTGGAATGTCCGTTTTGTTTAGAGTTGGGACTGAGTTGGGAACCGCAGGAAGCCCCAGTGCCTGACAAAGGCCATTCAGGGCGGAGTTTGAGGGAGAAAAATGTAGCTTTGTAAGTCCTTCGTTCAAACTAGCCCCTCACGCGCGCACACGATAGAAGAAAAAAAAATCCTGCCTACGGTATCTACTCGCAGCCCGTATGGAGAGACCAGAACCGAAGAATGTCTAAAGCGGATGCAAAATATAACAAAGCCAGTTCAAATACACGTCAAGACTCCGTATTTCCGCTACGTGGCCTTTGTGACAAGCAAGGTTTCGAGGTAGGAAGTAGTTCATTGTTATGAGCACTAAAGATGTAAATCTTCACACAATAAAGTAATCGGAAATGTAACGGTTACTTTTTAAAGTAATGTCCAATTACTTTTGCTGTCGAGTAATCAAGTAATCTAATCGAATACATTTTAGCCAAGAGTAATAGTAATTGTAATCGATTACTTTTATTTAGTAACGTGTACAAGACTGCGCTCGTGCCCAGGGCACTGGAGCGCGCACTCTTTCCGTTCGGAGCGTCTGCTCTTATCTTGAAGGACCCTGACTTGAACACCGCGGCAGAGATCTCTCCGCTTCAACGCGTTCATAACACTGTTATTGCCGCCGTTGAAGCACTAAACGAGGTTCAGTCACGAAGCAGTGCCTAAGCAACACACGTAGCGCAGGTGCCAAGTTCCGCATGACGCGCGGCAGCCAGAAAACCAAGTTAAAAACAAGCCTGTCTCCTATGCGGAGCGAAAGTTCGCTTCTTTTGCAGAGGATTGTGGCGACGTGAGAACGACGCCGAGCTCTGATTGGCTCCGATTGAAGGATAGTGGAGACAGCCTTGAGATCTACCCACTATCCTTCAATCGGAGCCAATCAGAGCTCGGCGTCGTTCTCACGTCACCACAACCCCTGCAAAAGAAGCGAACTTTCGCTCCGCATAGAGAAACATGGGAAACCGGGTGGGCGACAGGCTGCCACTAGCCGCGTACCGAAGAGTCATCTGGTGGCGCCGCTTGCAACCAAACCGAGGCGAGGACTTTGACAGCTGCGGCGCGTGCGGTGTCCACACCTATATACGAGGGGCGTTCATAAGTTCGTATCATTGTCACGAAGGAATAAAGATTCAGCAATCAAACTCGAGTAGAAGTTGAGACTTTTTCTACATGTTCGCCACCAAAAGTTACCCACTTTTTTCAGCGATTCACCACATGCCGGAGGCCATTGTTATAGAACTTTTCTTTTTGCGTGTTCGGGAATCGCACCACTTCAGCAATCACTTGATCGCCGTCCTTGAAATGATTTCGTCTTATTTGGCAACACTGGAAGCGTCTGCGCCATTTAACCAAAGTGTCATAAACTAGGCGTTGTCAGATTGTAGTGAATATCCTTGGCATTGCTTCCCTTCAAATGAAAAAAAAAAAAAAACGAATCAGTGCATGTGCTTGGCACCGACGGGCGGTGCCACTTTTACGTTCCGAGCTACTATAGCATGCAATGTTTATACTGTGCGGAAACTAGAGGGACACGCGCTCATGTTAATGCCTGTTTTGTTCCGTTTTTTTTTTTTTTTTTAATTTGATTGTGTTGATATTACGAACTTTATGAACGCCCTCGTACTACATCTTACACCGTGCGCGGGAGTAAGGTCAGTTATTTGGCCGCCACGGGGAGATGGTCGAGCTGGACGACAATGCTCCAAGGGGCGGCCATTATCGGTTAAAGGAGTACTGAACCGCAAATTCTAGCTCACAAAACAAGGCTGAAGCGATAGGCGGGACGCTGCAAAATTTAAAAACGTAACTCACACAGCGATATCTCTAACCGATAGCCGTATTTTTGGAAACGAAGTGCGCGATTGAACACGGCCGACGAGACATGTGACGCCACAATTTCCATTCCCTCTCTTCTTGGCTTCGTCCCCTGGAGCGGGTGAACCGAAGCGAGGAGGAGAGACGCGAGGCCGCTTCCCCTCACTCTCAGCGGTTCCTGGAGGATCGTGACGTCAGAGCCCTCACTTGATCGCGCCCTTCTTTTCCAAAAAATACGGCCATCCGTTTGAGACATCGATGTAGAACGTTTCGGAGGTCGTCCCGTCCAACGCTTCTGCAGCCTTTTTTTTTTTCCAATTTTGATTTTTGGTTTAGTATTTCTTTAAATTTTGCACACACCAACAACAAAAAAAAAAAGCGAAACTTGCTTTTCTTGTGGCGGACACGTTTTGCGTGGTAGCACTTCAATTTTTAGAATCACACTAAGCAGATGGTAGCAGAATAAGAAGAAAACGAAAAGCTCCGGGTAAAATTTCACCAGCTTTCGAAGCATTGTTGCATTGCATCACAATAAGCGTGAAGCATTATGAGGGTGACTACAAATTATGAATTAAATTTGAACTCCTAGTTATTGTTTTTAGGTGTATCGGCCTCTTTTTGTTTTTTTCGACGATAACCAGTTTTTGCTTCCGCAAAAAAAAAAGAAGAAAAAGATGCCGAAGCACAGGTATCTATTACTAATAATAATAAAAAAACAATAAAACGCCTATAGTTCTTTCTTGGTAAATGATCACCGAAAAATCTGCAGCCTAAAGGCTGATTAAAGCCTGGTTCAGACATTTGCCTTTGACTGCGTTTGACTGCGTTGCGGCTGCGGGAAACCAGGACATCCCTGCTGCTTATATCGCGTGCCAAGATGATTCCTTGAATTGGAGTCCACGCTTCATGCGAAGCACAGATATGCCGGTGACTTGCTTTCGGTTCTCGACGCAGCGCAGTCAAACGCTTGCCTTCGCAACAACCGACACGACAGCAACGACGAAGACACCGGGTCAAGTGTTCCCGCACACAACGTGGCGAGCCATGCAAGAATATGGGTTCGCGAAGCAATCGCGAGTAACGGTTGTTCCGGCGTTCTGGTCGTTTCTGTCCCTTTGCTTGTTACGAATGCAACCGTCGCAAAAGTGTGGGCCAGTTTTAAAGATGACTGGCAACTTTGTCGCCTCTCGAGCACGTGAGCACTGACCATTTCCAGCGACGATATGTAGGCGATCTCGAAGATGATGGCGTTCCGTGCACCAGACGAGGGCATCATGAAGTTGAACTCGGAGGCCGCCGCCGCGGGAAGCATCAGGCTCAGGGGCTCCAGGCCCGTCGCCTGACTCTGCACACGGCATCGGCCCATGCCCGCGAGTGCAAGCTCCATTCAAAGCGCGCAAGAGCAACTTCAACGATGCAACGTTTGGTTGCGTTGCGAGGAGGACGCGTGCAGTCGCTTTCATAAATGTGAAAGCAAGACGGGAATAACGAAACAAGCAGTACGGCCTAGAACTAAACTATACACCAACAAGCTATCTATAAAAGAGTCAGGGTTCGCTACGCCAGGTATGGGCCCATCTGGTGTGGCCATACAAACATTTAGTTGGTCTATAGCCTCCGAAGCAATGAAGTAAGGCCGCTTTACCACGTTGGAGGCGAGGGCGAAGAGGGCGGGCACCCTGTCCTTGACCGTGGTCAGCTCCGAGGTGAGTGACGTGACCAGGAGGAAGAAGAGCTGGGCCCAGACGCCGTTGCTCGGGAGGCCGCCGGCCAGACTGCCCAGGCCCTGCAGGGCGCCGCACTCCTGCGGGCAGGACTCCCTCTGAGTACACTGCTCTCTCGTCGGCCATCACGCCCGTTCACCCAAGCGCGGCCTAGCAGAGCCGCGCTGTACGCCTTCGAGTCGAGCAAGCTCATTTTCCCCTCGAAATTTAGTGCAGAAACTGCATATATACAACTTAAGAAATAAAAACCGCAAGTTTTTTTTTTTTTTGTATATAATTTGAAGCCGGCTATTTTTGACGAGGAACGTTCTTTACCACGTCAGGGGTGTCGCCCGATTTAGTGAAGCCCCCAAAAATTGACCGCGAAGCTCGACGCTCATTGGCGGGTGGGAAGGTCCCGTGATCAACGCCGATTGGCTGATTTCAGTAAGTATGGAAGGTTCTGGAGAAAAAAAAATAAAGAAAAACCCCGGCTAGCACCAGGTTCTTGATTCCAGGAACTTTGATCAAGTTTCTATGCCACGTGTTAAGTTATCTGATGAGCGCCGTGAGCGAAGGCGCAGGGCTCGGTAACGTTTCGGGGAGATGCAGGAACCTTTCATGCGTAACACAATTGCCCACCAGTTTGCTACACATTTTATCAGTGGGCATCAAAATAACCGAGACACATATTGTTGCAACTTGTCAGTAAACTCGTTATAATTCTATAATGGCAAGATTATGAAAGGTTCTTTGATAATCAACCCGAAGTCTCCGCTCTGGAGTCACATACAGTTTCTTACCTTTTAAATGGTCGCAGCTGTTCTTATGATTAAAGGGCAACTCCGGTCAAAACTTTCAAATTTGGTATTACGATTGTGTTCAGCTGAGTCAATGTGCGTAGATTCAAAGTTGTTTTTTTTTCTCGATTTTGCGAGTTAGTTTTGAAAATATCACGGCTTAAAGTTTGGTTTCTGGCGTCTTCAGCAAAACCGAAACTATCTGGAGAGGAATGGCAACACTGACCAGCTCGGCGACGAGACGAGCAGTGTCGTATCCGTGTCGCATCCTGTGGCATCCGCGATAGTTTCATGGATGCAGCAGGAAGAATGCTACAGTGGTTTTGCGAGGCCTTAGATCTGGTGCTGGTAAATGCACATATCAAATGTGAGGGAAAAGTAACACGGGATAGGAACAACTCGCAATCGACAATAGACTACTGTATAACGTCCCACAAATTGTAGAACAGAATGAGTGGCATGGAAATAGACGACGAAGGAACGAAAAGATTAGGAGTGACCATAAACGAATTAAGGTTATTTTTGATGGGACACAATAAGAACCAGAAACACCGAAGCAAAGTGACAATATAGGTTTTAGTGACACACGGCTGAAGGAACTATCAAAACGAATTGAGCACACAGTAGCCACGCATGCAGAGAAGGAGTGGTCATACAATGAACTAGTAGAAATATTCAAAAAGGAGTTGGAGCGAAACCAAGACAGATTTAAGGTCAAATGCAAACAAAGGCCAAAACGTCGGTGGGATAAGGAAGCCAAGCAGCCATAAATCGGAGACGAGAGGCATCTGATTCAGCGGAAGAAATAGAGGAAAAATGTAAGGACTCCCAGGAAATTAAATCGGAGGCATATGCTTTGATCCAGTATAAGATTGGAAGAGAGGAAATTACCTTGACAAGGGAAATTAACCGAAATGATAGGAGTGCAACCAAGAGGTTTGGGGAGCACATGAGGTTTTAAAGTAGATGGACAGAGATGCATCACCACTCATTAGCGTCTGGTGATGGGACACAGATGGAAAGGGAGGAGGCGTGCCGATATATTAAGAGCATGATTGAGGAGATGCTTTCAGATCTACAGCATCCAGGAACCAGGGAAAGTATAAATTGCAGGGGCGTGAAAGCCAGACCTGAACGAAGTACCGCGGATATCATCAAGAGAATATAAAAGAGACGAAAGCAGGATGTCAGCAGAAACGTCAACTGGACAAGAAGGCGTACCAATAAGACTTGTTAAAATTCTGCTAAGAACAACTAAACTTAGGCTGCAACAAACAATAGAAAAAATTATTGTTTGGGGAGTGGTACCGGAGACTAGGCGACAAAGCAGGTTTACTGTACAAGGGTAAAGTTGACAGGGACAACATCAAATCCTACCGCCCCAATAACGGTAACATCTGTCCTTTACAGACCAACTATGAGGTGGTCAAGGGTAGAGTAGAAGAATGGGAAGAAACAGAAGAAACCGTAGGAGAACTCCAGAATGGCAAAATATAGGAGATTAGAAGATAATTTCTACGCGGTCACAAAATGTATCGAAATAGCGCAGACAATCCAACGACCGTAATGGGTGACAATTTGGACATACACGGAGCATATGACATCGTAAATCAGGAAATTCTGTGGACACAGCTAAAAGAATCAGGCTTAAATATGAAATTCGTAAGGTTATTGCAGGAAATATAGATGGACAATAAAGTAACTAGAACATGGGAGGCTGAAACCACAGAGCCAGCAGCAATAAGGCGGAGGCTTAGGCAGGAAAGCCCCCTGTCGCCTCTACTTTTCGTGATATACTTAAAAAAAATAGAGAAAAGACTAGAGCAAATTGAATTAGGATTCGGCGGAGGGACAGTGAGCAGTGAGACAGAAAATGCCAGGCCAGATGATATCGCATTCTTAGCAGATGTATGCACTCTTGAATACAGATGAGTTGCAAGAAATTTATTGGAATCTGCGGCGTGGAAAAAGACGCTCTCAAGTTCAACCAAACAAAATCTTGAATTTTTATTTGTTTAAATACATCAAGGGATATTATTTAAATATACGGAACATAGAGATAAATATGGTAGACAAGTTCAAATATCTGGGAGTGTGAATCAACGAAGAAAAGAAATACACAGAGGAGCATGAACAACATTTAATTGGTAAGAGCAAAAGGAAATCGGTCATTATGAAAGACCTGGCACTATGGAAGTTTAATGATACGATGTGGTATGGGAAGTATAAAAAAAGTAATGGTACTATGATTGACGTTTGTAGTCTTGTGCGTGATTTCTGAAGTTCAGGCGAGATTGAAGGTAGGACAAAGATGCGTTGGCAGGGTAGCTTGAGGGCACACAAGAACACTCTGAACGAGGAAGTAAAGGGTGATGTTGGCTGGTCATCGTTTGAGAGCAAAGAGACAGTGAGTGAAACATATGTGGACCGAAGACTACCAGATATGAAAGATATGGAGGACACGCAAAGGGCGCCTAAAATCTATAAATACCTGTAAATTATTAGTCTGAACACGAAATGGACGAAACAAATACGAGAGCTTAGGGTGACCTTCCTGCAGCCGGGCAATAGGGGGAATAAACGTGTTCAGTGGAAAAAGCAGTTAAGGAAAAATGCAGGAAAAGTCAGCTTTAACGATGTATGTCACAAACGGAACAAATAAAGAAGGAATGTTTATTCGATTATTCAAGAGGAGAGCGCTCTGCTGTTTGAGGCGAGTACGGAGGTAGAAACGAAAACGTATAAGGTCAAACTTGAAGACAAAGGTACAATGTGCGAAGTATGTAAAGAGGAGACGGAAATAATTTAGCATGTGATTCTACATTGTAAAGAGCCTAGTCCTACCTTCCCGAAAGGGCGACAGACGTACGAATGGCCCGGGATTTCGCTGGAGAAAATGGAAGGGTGGATGATAGAAAAGTAAAGCAACGAAGAGGAGGTTGGAGGGCTGATTATCTAGGGAACATTGAACGAAGTGCAACTGATTAACTAGCACTGCTGGGGAGCAAGCGGGGCAGAGGAAAATTGGGAATCCCTCCCGCGTGGCCCTCCTCAACGTCTTAACCCTGTCCCCCGTTGGGTCTATTGTTAGGTGACGCCGACAAGGTTCGACCAGAGGTAAATTGGCGACTCCCTCGTCGGGGAGAGGAAGAGGGGTGATGTCGTTAGTTTTTTACCCGATCCCCCAAAGGTCTGCCTGGCGATCACATTCAGGGCCTGGTGATATATAGTTACAGAAAAGCGTTGGCTTAAAAGGGGACATAAGATTTTTTGTTGTTTTTAGGCTAGGGGCATCGTTATATTTTCCTGGTCCTTGCCTCGCGCAAATGAAAATCGATGATACGCATAACAGGAAGAAGTTAATACCGAAGCATCATAGGACGACTATGCTTCTAGTCATAAGTTCACGTGCATCTTGTGGAAGCACGGAGTGCACGCAGGCTTTTGAAACCAACGTTGGACACCCCCTTATGTAGTGTCTTCCTCAAGAGGCCCTTAAGTAATGAAATGAAATGAAATGAAAAACGTGGAGCGCAACATAATAAAGTTCAGTGGTCCGCGACGTGCTTTCCATCTATACCCTTCAAGAGATTGAAAAAAAAACTGCTTTGATCTTGCCTAATTGTGAACCGCCTTACGTTGTTCATCTGGATCATTCGGTGAGGAATTTTGGTTTTGCTCGATATACTAACAGGCAAGAAAGCGACCCTACAAACAGTCACTCACAGATTATTAGGGAGTTTAAGCGCAAAAATGTTTTCTATAAAAATATTCGGTTATACAGCGGAAGATCTCTGAATATAGTTTATAATGAAAATCAAAATTTGCTTTAGGTTTCGATTCAGACGAAGCGGTCGTAAGTTTTCAGGGGGTGCTTCGGTTCCCGAGAAACGGCAGCTACCGATGCGGTGCCGCAATAAGCCTTTGTATTATTCCAAAGAAGCCAACCAAGTCGCTTTGAACGTTTCAGGAGCCCTGCTGGAGGAAGGCGGCAAATCAGTCGGCCTCTTGGACAATGAAAGTTAACGGGCTCTATTCAAGTGGATTGCAGAGTGCATACGGCTCCACTGACCATGTTTCGAGGTAGAAAGAAGGGTGCGCGGGAGAAGAAGCTAAAGGACTTTGACCTCAGCGTGCTTAAAAAAAGTGTGCACGTGTTCTATATCCGGAGAGAGGAGGTCCCTGCTGTTGCGAGGCTGCAGAAGTCCAGAAGAGCCACCAACCCTGTGTATGGCTCGCAGCGCATCATCGCATGCTAAAGAAGGTCGACTTCAGGTACTGCGAACGGTCAAGAAAAGCCCATCGGATGAGTGTTCAAAATTATTCAGTGGCGTCGCAATTACCTTCGCGAAATCAAAATTGTCCTCAACAGAAAAGATCAATAGACAACATCGACGAAACCTGGGTCAACGCCGGCTACACCAAATCCCAGGTCTGGATGGACACAATCGCCCTCCAGCGCGAGCGAAGCAAAACGTTCAGGCCTTACAACCGGCCCATAAAACCCGACGGGTAAAGGTGAGTGCTTAATCATCAGACGCCGTGGCAACGAGAGGGGCCTTGTTGACGATTCTGCGGAGGTATTCGGAGCCAGAAAGCACACTGGGGACAACTACCAAGAAACAGATGTCCCTCATTACGAGAAGTGGTTCACGGAGCGGCTTCTTCCGAATCTTGCTCCTAACAGCGTCATTGTGATGGACAACGCTCCACATCACGCAGAAAAAGTTCCCCGAATGGGCCACACAGAAGGACATGCAGGACCGGCTTTCTGCGAAAGGCATTTCACGGAACAAGGGGCCGGTCAAGGCTGAGCTTTTCAAACGTGCATCTAAAGTGAAAGACAAAAATTATTACCTCCTTAACCAGATTACTGTGCAATTTGGCCGCACAGATTTACGCTTGCCGTCTTACCACTGCCAGCTGAACCCTGTTGAGTTGGTTTGTAGTCAAGCAGAAGTGTACGTGGCCTCCGAAAAGAAAACCTTCAAGGTCACTGATGTCCAGCCGTTAGTCGCCAAAGCATTCTGCTCAGGATTACGCTGGAGAAGTGGGTGCACCCACTTCTCCAGCGTCGCCACATGCCGTAGACCGTGGAAAGTTTCTTGGC
>JAZHYW010049167.1:0-44263 GCA_037355805.1 Ixodes ricinus | reverse complement strand
GGCGATTCAGTACTGTCCTTTTTGTCCCTACGGTAGTGTAACTTACTGAATGCCCCGCGAGAAGGGCACACTCTCTAGAATGGCACGCCCTCCGTGAGTTTATTCGGCTCGGATGGCGGGCAGTATCTCGATCCAACGGCAGTGCTGCGTCAGTGGCGAAGGTGGCGTCCACCCTACCTGCCACCGCAGAAGCCAGTAACTCTAAGTTCCTCGTCGCGGATTAAAGGGAGGCTAGTGACTGCAGTGTGCCGGCGCAGTTTTCGAGGTGGATCGAACGTCCGACGGTGTCCCTGGCTGTACAACACCAGAGCGCACGACACTTGAGCGCCGACATTAGAGCGCCGACAGTAGAGCGCCACGACGTTAGCGCGCGCGACACAAGAGCGCCACGACGTTAGAGCGCGCGACACTAGAGCGCCGCGACGTTAGAGCGCGCGACTCGAGAGCGCGGCGACGTTAGACGCGCGCGCAAAACTCAAGAGCGCCGCGACGTTAGAGCGCGCGACACTAGAGCGCCGCGACGTTAGAGCGCGCGACTCGAGAGCGCGGCGACGTTAGCGCGCGCGACAACTAGAGCGCCGCGACGTTAGAGCGCGCGACACTAGAGCGCCGCGACGTTAGAGCGCGCGACTCGAGAGCGCCACGACGCTGGAGCGCGCGAAAACCAGAGCGCCACGACGTTAGAGCGCGCGACACTAGAGCGCCGCGACGTTAGGAGCGCGCGACACGAGAGCGCCGCGACGTTAGCGCGCGCGACACTAGAGCGCCGCGACGTTAGGCGCGCGACTCGAGAGCGCGGCGACGTTAGCGCGCGCGACTCAAGAGCGCTGCGACGTTAGCGCGCGCGACTCGAGAGCGCCGCGACGTTAGCGCGCGCGACTCAAGAGCGCCGCGACGTTAGAGCGCGCGACACTAGAGCGCCGCGACGTTAGAGCGCGCGACTCTAGAGCGCCGCGACGTTAGAGCGCGCGACTCGAGAGCGCCGCGACGTTAGGCGCGCGACTCAAGAGCGCCGCGACGTTAGCGCGCGCGACTCGAGAGCGCTGCGACGTTAGCGCGCGCGACACAAGAGCGCCACGACGTTAGCGCGCGCGACACTAGAGCGCCGCGACGTTAGAGCGCGCGACACTAGAGCGCCGCGACGTTAGAGCGCGCGACTCGAGAGCGCCGCGACGTTAGCGCGCGCGACATCTAGAGCGCCACGACGTTAGAGCGCGCGACACTAGAGCGCCGCGACGTTAGAGCGCGCGACTCGAGAGCGCCACGACGTTAGCGCGCGCGAACTAGAGCGCCGCGACGTTAGAGCGCGCGACACTAGAGCGCCGCGACGTTAGAGCGCGCGACTCGAGAGCGCGGCGACGTTAGCGCGCGCGACTCAAGAGCGCTGCGACGTTAGCGCGCGCGACTCGAGAGCGCGGCGACGTTAGCGCGCGCGACTCAAGAGCGCTGCGACGTTAGGCGCGCGACTCGAGAGCGCTGCGACGTTAGCGCGCGCGACTCAAGAGCGCTGCGACGTTAGCGCGCGCGACTCGAGAGCGCGGCGACGTTAGCGCGCGCGACTCAAGAGCGCTGCGACGTTAGCGCGCGCGACTCGAGAGCGCTGCGACGTTAGCGCGCGCGACTCAAGAGCGCTGCGACGTTAGCGCGCGCGACTCGAGAGCGCGGCGACGTTAGCGCGCGCGACTCAAGAGCGCCGCGACGTTAGCGCGCGCGACTCGAGAGCGCTGCGACGTTAGCGCGCGCGACTCAAGAGCGCTGCGACGTTAGCGCGCGCGACTCGAGAGCGCCGCGACGTTAGCGCGCGCGACTCAAGAGCGCTGCGACGTTAGCGCGCGCGACTCGAGAGCGCTGCGACGTTAGCGCGCGCGACTCAAGAGCGCCGCGACGTTAGCGCGCGCGACTCGAGAGCGCCGCGACGTTAGCGCGCGCGACTCAAGAGCGCTGCGACGTTAGCGCGCGACTCGAGAGCGCGGCGACGTTAGCGCGCGCGACTCAAGAGCGCTGCGACGTTAGCGCGCGCGACTCGAGAGCGCCGCGACGTTAAGCGCGCGACTCAAGAGCGCTGCGACGTTAGAGCGCGCGACTCGAGAGCGCTGCGACGTTAGCGCGCGCGACTCAAGAGCGCTGCGACGTTAGCGCGCGCGACTCGAGAGCGCGGCGACGTTAGCGCGCGCGACTCAAGAGCGCTGCGACGTTAGCGCGCGCGACTCGAGAGCGCGCGCGACGTTAGCGCGCGCGACTCAAGAGCGCTGCGACGTTAGCGCGCGCGACTCGAGAGCGCTGCGACGTTAGCGCGCGCGACTCAAGAGCGCGGCGACGTTAGCGCGCGCGACTCGAGAGCGCTGCGACGTTAGCGCGCGCGACTCGAGAGCGCTGCGACGTTAGAGCGCGCGACTCGAGAGCGCGGCGACGTTAGCGCGCGCGACTCGAGAGCGCTGCGACGTTAGCGCGCGCGACTCGAGAGCGCGGCGACGTTAGCGCGCGCGACTCGAGAGCGCTGCGACGTTAGCGCGCGCGACTCGAGAGCGCGGCGACGTTAGCGCGCGCGACTCGAGAGCGCCGCGACGTTAGCGCGCGCGACTCAAGAGCGCTGCGACGTTAGCGCGCGCGACTCGAGAGCGCTGCGACGTTAGCGCGCGCGACTCGAGAGCGCTGCGACGTTAGCGCGCGCGACTCGAGAGCGCGGCGACGTTAGCGCGCGCGACTCAAGAGCGCTGCGACGTTAGCGCGCGCGACTCGAGAGCGCGGCGACGTTAGCGCGCGCGACTCGAGAGCGCTGCGACGTTAGCGCGCGCGACTCGAGAGCGCGGCGACGTTAGCGCGCGCGACTCAAGAGCGCTGCGACGTTAGCGCGCGCGACTCGAGAGCGCGGCGACGTTAGCGCGCGCGACTCAAGAGCGCTGCGACGTTAGCGCGCGCGACTCGAGAGCGCGGCGACGTTAGCGCGCGCGACTCGAGAGCGCGGCGACGTTAGCGCGCGCGACTCGAGAGCGCTGCGACGTTAGCGCGCGCAACTCGAGAGCGCGGCGACGTTAGCGCGCGCGACTCGAGAGCGCTGCGACGTTAAGCGCGCGAACTCGAGAGCGCGGCGACGTTAGCGCGCGCGACTCGAGAGCGCGGCGACGTTAGCGCGCGCGACTCGAGAGCGCTGGCGACGTTAGCGCGCGACGACTCGAGAGCGCTGCGACGTTAGCGCGCGCGACTCGAGAGCGCTGCGACGTTAGCGCGCGCGACTCGAGAGCGCGGCGACGTTAGCGCGCGCGACTCAAGAGCGCTGCGACGTTAGCGCGCGCGACTCGAGAGCGCGGCGACGTTAGCGCGCGCGACTCAAGAGCGCTGCGACGTTAGCGCGCGCGACTCGAGAGCGCGGCGACGTTAGCGCGCGACTCGAGAGCGCGGCGACGTTAGCGCGCGCGACTCAAGAGCGCTGCGACGTTAGCGCGCGCGACTCGAGAGCGCGGCGACGTTAGCGCGCGCGACTCAAGAGCGCTGCGACGTTAGCGCGCGCGACTCGAGAGCGCGGCGACGTTAGCGCGCGCGACTCGAGAGCGCGGCGACGTTAGCGCGCGCGACTCGAGAGCGCGGCGACGTTAGCGCGCGCGACTCGAGAGCGCTGCGACGTTAGCGCGCGCGACTCGAGAGCGCGGCGACGTTAGCGCGCGCGACTCAAGAGCGCTGCGACGTTAGCGCGCGCGACTCGAGAGCGCGGCGACGTTAGCGCGCGCGACTCAAGAGCGCTGCGACGTTAGCGCGCGCGACTCGAGAGCGCGGCGACGTTAGCGCGCGCGACTCAAGAGCGCTGCGACGTTAGCGCGCGCGACTCGAGAGCGCGGCGACGTTAGCGCGCGCGACTCAAGAGCGCTGCGACGTTAGCGCGCGCGACTCGAGAGCGCGGCGACGTTAGCGCGCGCGACTCGAGAGCGCTGCGACGTTAGCGCGCGCGACTCGAGAGCGCGGCGACGTTAGCGCGCGCGACTCAAGAGCGCTGCGACGTTAGCGCGCGCGACTCGAGAGCGCGGCGACGTTAGCGCGCGCGACTCGAGAGCGCGGCGACGTTAGCGCGCGACTCGAGAGCGCTGCGACGTTAGCGCGCGCGACTCAAGAGCGCTGCGACGTTAGCGCGCGCGACTCGAGAGCGCCGGCGACGTTAGCGCGCGCGACTCGAGAGCGCGGCGACGTTAGCGCGCGCGACTCAAGAGCGCTGCGACGTTAGCGCGCGACACTCGAGAGCGCGGCGACGTTAGCGCGCGCGACTCAAGAGCGCTGCGACGTTAGCGCGCGCGACTCGAGAGCGCGGCGACGTTAGCGCGCGCGACTCAAGAGCGCTGCGACGTTAGCGCGCGCGACTCGAGAGCGCGGCGACGTTAGCGCGCGCGACTCAAGAGCGCTGCGACGTTAGCGCGCGCGACTCGAGAGCGCGGCGACGTTAGCGCGCGCGACTCAAGAGCGCTGCGACGTTAGCGCGCGCGACTCGAGAGCGCGGCGACGTTAGCGCGCGCGACTCGAGAGCGCCGCGACGTTAGCGCGCGCGACTCAAGAGCGCTGCGACGTTAGCGCGCGCGACTCGAGAGCGCTGCGACGTTAGCGCGCGCGACTCGAGAGCGCGGCGACGTTAGCGCGCGCGACTCGAGAGCGCTGCGACGTTAGCGCGCGCGACTCGAGAGCGCCGCGACGTTAGCGCGCGCGACTCGAGAGCGCGGCGACGTTAGCGCGCGCGACTCAAGAGCGCTGCGACGTTAGCGCGCGCGACTCGAGAGCGCGGCGACGTTAGCGCGCGCGACTCAAGAGCGCTGCGACGTTAGCGCGCGCGACTCGAGAGCGCGGCGACGTTAGCGCGCGCGACTCAAGAGCGCTGCGACGTTAGCGCGCGCGACTCGAGAGCGCCGCGACGTTAGCGCGCGCGACTCAAGAGCGCTGCGACGTTAGCGCGCGCGACTCGAGAGCGCGGCGACGTTAGCGCGCGCGACTCGAGAGCGCTGCGACGTTAGCGCGCGCGACTCGAGAGCGCGGCGACGTTAGCGCGCGCGACTCGAGAGCGCTGCGACGTTAGCGCGCGCGACTCGAGAGCGCCGCGACGTTAGCGCGCGCGACTCGAGAGCGCTGCGACGTTAGCGCGCGCGACTCGAGAGCGCGGCGACGTTAGCGCGCGCGACTCGAGAGCGCGGCGACGTTAGCGCGCGCGACTCGAGAGCGCTGCGACGTTAGCGCGCGCGACTCGAGAGCGCGGCGACGTTAGCGCGCGCGACTCAAGAGCGCTGCGACGTTAGCGCGCGCGACTCGAGAGCGCGGCGACGTTAGCGCGCGCGACTCAAGAGCGCTGCGACGTTAGCGCGCGCGACTCGAGAGCGCGGCGACGTTAGCGCGCGCGACTCAAGAGCGCTGCGACGTTAGCGCGCGCGACTCGAGAGCGCGGCGACGTTAGCGCGCGCGACTCAAGAGCGCTGCGACGTTAGCGCGCGCGACTCGAGAGCGCGGCGACGTTAGCGCGCGCGACTCAAGAGCGCTGCGACGTTAGCGCGCGCGACTCGAGAGCGCGGCGACGTTAGCGCGCGCGACTCGAGAGCGCTGCGACGTTAGCGCGCGCGACTCGAGAGCGCGGCGACGTTAGCGCGCGCGACTCAAGAGCGCTGCGACGTTAGCGCGCGCGACTCGAGAGCGCGGCGACGTTAGCGCGCGCGACTCGAGAGCGCTGCGACGTTAGCGCGCGCGACTCGAGAGCGCGGCGACGTTAGCGCGCGCGACTCGAGAGCGCTGCGACGTTAGCGCGCGCGACTCGAGAGCGCGGCGACGTTAGCGCGCGCGACTCAAGAGCGCTGCGACGTTAGCGCGCGACTCGAGAGCGCGGCGACGTTAGCGCGCGCGACTCGAGAGCGCTGCGACGTTAGCGCGCGCGACTCGAGAGCGCCGCGACGTTAGCGCGCGCGACTCGAGAGCGCCGCGACGTTAGCGCGCGCGACTCGAGAGCGCCGCGACGTTAGAGCGCGCGACTCGAGAGCGCTGCGACGTTAGCGCGCGCGACTCGAGAGCGCGGCGACGTTAGCGCGCGCGACTCAAGAGCGCTGCGACGTTAGCGCGCGCGACTCGAGAGCGCGGCGACGTTAGCGCGCGCGACTCGAGAGCGCTGCGACGTTAGCGCGCGCGACTCGAGAGCGCGGCGACGTTAGCGCGCGCGACTCAAGAGCGCTGCGACGTTAGCGCGCGCGACTCGAGAGCGCGGCGACGTTAGAGCGCGCGACTCGAGAGCGCTGCGACGTTAGCGCGCGCGACTCGAGAGCGCGGCGACGTTAGCGCGCGCGACTCAAGAGCGCTGCGACGTTAGCGCGCGCGACTCGAGAGCGCTGCGACGTTAGAGCGCGCGACTCGAGAGCGCTGCGACGTTAGCGCGCGCGACTCGAGAGCGCGGCGACGTTAGCGCGCGCGACTCAAGAGCGCTGCGACGTTAGCGCGCGCGACTCGAGAGCGCCGCGACGTTAGCGCGCGCGACTCAAGAGCGCTGCGACGTTAGCGCGCGCGACTCGAGAGCGCCGCGACGTTAGCGCGCGCGACTCAAGAGCGCTGCGACGTTAGCGCGCGCGACTCGAGAGCGCGGCGACGTTAGCGCGCGCGACTCAAGAGCGCTGCGACGTTAGCGCGCGCGACTCGAGAGCGCTGCGACGTTAGCGCGCGCGACTCAAGAGCGCTGCGACGTTAGCGCGCGCGACTCGAGAGCGCGGCGACGTTAGCGCGCGCGACTCAAGAGCGCTGCGACGTTAGCGCGCGCGACTCGAGAGCGCGGCGACGTTAGCGCGCGCGACTCAAGAGCGCTGCGACGTTAGAGCGCGCGCGACTCAAGAGCGCTGCGACGTTAGCGCGCGCGACTCGAGAGCGCGGCGACGTTAGCGCGCGCGACTCAAGAGCGCCGCGACGTTAGACGCGCGCGACTCGAGAGCGCGGCGACGTTAGCGCGCGCGACTCAAGAGCGCTGCGACGTTAGCGCGCGCGACTCGAGAGCGCGGCGACGTTAGCGCGCGCGACTCAAGAGCGCTGCGACGTTAGCGCGCGCGACTCGAGAGCGCGGCGACGTTAGCGCGCGCGACTCAAGAGCGCTGCGACGTTGAGCGCGCGACTCGAGAGCGCGGCGACGTTAGCGCGCGCGACTCGAGAGCGCGGCGACGTTAGCGCGCGCGACTCGAGAGCGCTGCGACGTTAGCGCGCGCGACTCGAGAGCGCTGCGACGTTAGCGCGCGCGACTCAAGAGCGCTGCGACGTTAGCGCGCGCGACTCGAGAGCGCGGCGACGTTAGCGCGCGCGACTCAAGAGCGCTGCGACGTTAGCGCGCGACTCGAGAGCGCAGTGACAGCTCGCGTGTCCTTAGAGCGCCCGTCGCGAGAGCGCACAACCAGTCCAGCGCGAGTGGCCCGACCGGACCGACCACTTGTTCGGGCATCGCGTGTTTTATGTAAAATTGGCAGGGATTTATGCCGCGGAATTTAGCAATGACATTGCGAAATGAGTCGACGAAATGTTTGCGTGTGACAAACCAAAAAGTGTTACAAAAAGCTAACAGAAAAAAAGAACATCTGTAGCGTGCATTTTTGCAGAAAACAAAAAAACATTGCAGCTGACCTAGCCTAGGCCAGCTGCAATGTTTTTCTCTAATTTTTTAACTTTTTCTTTAACGTTTTCTATATCAAAGAACTAATGAAGGCTTCATTAGTTCTTTGATTTTGTATATCACAGATTTTCAGGGGAGGTTTTCTTGTATTCGTTAAAAGGCTGGAAAGATCTGCATGCGATAAAATTGCGCTGAGCTTTCCTTCGATGAGTTTTTTACTGATACTTTTTAGCGGTGATCTTTCTTCATTACGGACATGGACGTCAGAATACCATTTAAACTTATACGAGGGATGTCTAAATAGCCACCAAATAGATCGGAGCCCAAATGCCTGTCAAGAATAGACCAAATATAGCAAAAAGTAAACTATTTATAGTATATCCGAGAGGCGCACCGCAGCACTGTGAAGAAATCTTAAACTCGCTGTTCCACTCAACTGCAACTTTTCTCGGTACCTATATGCCCCAGCCCACTCCCCTGCCCCTTTTCTCTCCGATGTCAGTAAACAATTGGTTAGAAAGAGTCGTACCATTTATTTTTATTTTTTTATTAAAGGCATATTCAATGAATCAAAAATCACCAATGCTTCAATCCGATGAGTCGCACAATTTTGTTCTGTCTGTGGAGCCGCGGGTACATCACACATTTTGCGGTGTTTGCTCAAATGGGGTGCGCTCTCGTGTCGCGCGCTCAACTGGTTGTGGGCTCTCGTGTCGTGCGCTCTAGTGTCAAGCGCGCTACTGTCGCAGCGCCCTCGTGTCGCGCGCTCTAACGTCGGCGCTCTAGTGTCGCGCGCTCTAAAGGCGCTCTCCCGTGTCCCTGAACTTCACGTCGCCACGAACAAAATCCACGCGATCTGAATGACGCCCCTCTATTACAGCGGACTACGACCACGTTCTACACGAAGAGCAAACGTAAGCCGACAACTTCTGAAGATTCTCTTCGCTCTAAAGACGTATTCGGGGGTTTTAACTTTCGTTACCTGAACGACAATCGAACGTTCGTAGAGCAAACTTCACGGGGCCGACTAAAAAGTTCGTTGTACAGGGCGTTGTTGCTCAGAGCAATTTGGACGTAAGGAAATGCTTCGTATAAATAAACCAATAAACAGAATGCACTGAAACTTTGTCATAAACGTTCGTTGTACAGGGCGTTGTTGCTCAGAGGAATTTGGACGTAAAGAAATATTTCGTATAAATAAACCAATAAACAGAATGCACTGAAACTTTGCCAGGAACGCATCTTTATGTGGTGCATTTGTCGTTCTCAAATTTCATAAGTGCCGATTAAACGCGGTATGCATAAACAATTTAGTTTTTTCTCATGCACGGGGAGAAATGTAAACAAACTGTGTGATTGACGCTGCTCCTCACAGAGGTATGACACACGCTCGAATCTGCTCGAGCTGTTCTCAAAGAAATGTTCTTAATAATAATAGTCTTTATTGATCTAAATCAACACTACAAAATGTCAGGTCTGCCGAAGCCGTTTAGGGCTTGTGTGGCGCGACCTGGCAGTGGAAGCACATTCTTCACAACAAAAATACTACACAAATTAGCCACTGGTACTCAAAATTTAGAATGCTCATTTCTATCACTAAACAGTCTCTTGACATTCTTCTTAAGGTGACACTTTGATTTGGAAAGAAATATAGAGTCAGGTAACGCGTTGAATATTTTCGGAACATAAAACGCCCTAATGCTTTCCCCAAAGCGACTGTATATACGTGGGACTTCAAAGCGAGTATTACACCTAGTTATACGTGGTGCAACTCTTGAATGATAAAGTTCCTGTTCCAAAAGTAGTGCTGAACGACAGTTTGCAAAACGAGTGAATAAAAACAAGGTAACTGAAGCGAGGCAAAGATATTGTCGCTTGAACATAGCGATAAATTGTAGGACACACTTTTCAACATCCCCTTCAAAATACCATCGATTCTATCGTGCCATTGCAGGGAACAATTAAAAAAGAGAGTAATACCGTATCTGAGCACACTATAGGCCAGAGAATGCATTATCAACTTTCTCACTGCAAACGGAAGAAACATTTTTAAATTGTACAGCTGACAAGAAACACTTCGGAGACGCTTCTGCAACAAAAACCATATGCGTATTCCATGACAAACCGAAATCAAAAAAGATACCAAGATACTTAACAGAATTAACATACTGGACAGAAGGGCAGCAACAAGGAACACAGTTAGAGCCATGCAAAAAATAAGTTCGGGAAGACAGTGAGCTTTTTCCATGCACTGCGAAAACAGACGAGCTTAGTTTTTAAAGAATTCACAGTTATTCTGTTTTCTTTGAACCAATCCATAACTGCGACAGCATCCGTTTGCAGCATACGCATGGCGGGTTCAATATCGGAGTGACTGGCAAATAACAGAGTGTCATCCGCGTATTGTAGCATGTTACTAGTGACAACAGCCGCTTTATGATGTGCCGTCTGTGAGTTCCAGCGTCAACCAAAAGGTAAGTTTTATCGTTTTCCTCCCTATGCATAAAAAAGCAGTATTTCTTAGGCCTAATTTTCTTCCCTAAAGCATTTGAATATGGTAAATGTACCATCTGAATACACATTTTAAGATGTTTCATTGCACTCGGATAATTGGTTTATATATACGAATTTTGTTTAGGCTCGAATAAGCCTCGCAAACAACCCGTACACTCTAAAAAAGGGTGCACACGTGTACTCCCTTTGGGAGTCAACCGATGCCCCATATACAGCTCCTTGGGAAGTCATGAGATCCTACTATGTCGGGGTTTTCCAGTACTCCCCATTTATGGGAGGTACTAGAAGTCCCCGACTCGACTCCCATTTATGGGGTGTACTTGCCATTGGCGTACGTGCGCAACATGGCGCGACGGTAGTTTGTTCAGGCAATCCTTAACCAATGATTTCCCGGTGAAGCGTAGGTGATGTGTTTGGCCTGCCCGCAGGCACTGCGCAGTGCTCCGGAAAGCATTCATGCTGGCCCTGAGCTACTCGGTCGTCTACGGAACGGCCGTTCTGCTGGCCAACAAGACGAGTTTCGTCCTGGACGCCTTCCTCCAAGAGTCAGTGATTTCACTTCATTCAGCTCGAGGTCTGAAGCGCGTCTGGCGGTGTCTGATGTGCACCAAGAGGCCAGTCGGGGCGGTCCCCCAGGGGGCGCAGGAAAGGAAGGACCAAGACGAAGGGAAGGAAAATTATCATGGCGTTCTGATGGTTTCTGAGCACGTGGCGCTAGCTGTAAATACTCCCTGCTAGATTGATGTCGCCGGTGAAGGTCAAGAAAGCTGAAAACTTGACGCAGTTTGTTAGGAAAGCCCGAGGAGAAAGGTCAGATCCTACACCTTATTGAAAAAGATTTTTTACCGGAATTTCATTTCCAGTAAAAGCTTATTTTACTGAAATATGAGACTCTTTCTACTTCCGGTAAAGTCGGAAATTAATGGAATGTCACCAGATGTTTTACCGGATTTCATTTCCGGTAAAAAATCTATTTTACTGGATTATGGGATTCTTTTTACTTCCAGTAAAGCCGGGATTTACCGGAAATGGCCGGATTTGCCGCAGCCAGTGTTGGAAGGTACTTCAACTACATTGTACTTAAAATACTACTTCAAGTAAGTTTAGAAAACTTGTACTTTACATGAAGTACATTATCTTACTATATACTTGTACTTTACTTAAAGGGATACTTCAACGAAATTTGAAATATTCCCGTCGTGTTCAAAAATAGGTTGAATATGATCCACCATATCCGTAAATGACAATCGCACGTTTGTATTTTGATCCTGGTGGCTGTATTTTTCATTATAAACGGTCCACTCTGGCAAGCGCTCGGAGAAGGCCCAGCTTAGAGCACGTGACATCCAACGCAATCGTGACGTAGGTCGTCTCGAGACGAGCAAAGCTACGGCGAGGCTGGCGTCGAGAGGATGGCCTAGTCGTTCCAGCCACCGAAGCGGCTGCTTTTGTACGAATTTTGAGTGACGGGTTAATCTTCTATAATCTTGTAGGGGGACAATAGCGACTTCTGCGACACACAAAAGGGATTCTCGGGAAGATGGGAGTTCCTCCTTCCCCCTTCTCTCGTCGTGGCCGGAGGCGAGACGACCTCCGTCAATAGCTGTCAAGGTTCCTAGACGAGCATTACAAACGAGGCGTTAGCGACATCCACCAGGTGCTCTTTGCTAATCGTTTAATTCGTTCTAAAATTCCTTTTCGAGACTTTTTAGCAAGATATTGGTATGTTCCATGTGATACTGCTCTTTTGAACACATATAGACCAAAAAATGAGCGCCGAAATTTCGTTGTAGTATCCCTTTAAAGTAATTTTTTCTAGTACTTTTTGAGGAAAGTAAAATTCCCCACTTCAAAGTACATTCCCCAAATTTGGTTTTTTTAAATTTGTATCACGAAATGATACTTTGTCAGCTCCGAAGAAATACTGGGAGGGATATTTGTCTCTCACCAGAAACGTGAGCAGACGACGCATCACTACGTTTGTTCTGAAGGTGGCTTTCTTGTAGCTTTTTGAACTCCCGCTACATATCGCTCGGTCAGCGCAAGCGAGGAGGTTTAAAATATCAAGAGGAAAATTGAAAATAATGGAGCAACTGTGACTGTGGTGCTAAAAATTAAACTTTCAGCTCGAAGAAAAGACAACAGAGGAGAACGTCACAATGTTTTGAGACATTCTCTTTTGTCTTTATCTTCGACTGGAAAGATCCTTAATTTTTTCGCACTGCAGTCTCAGGTGTCACATTATGATTAATTATCACCAGCTCGCTTGCACACTCACTGTTTGTTCCAATAAGGAGAGGACACTTCACTATGAGAGGATTGCTTGCGGAAGCTACGGGGCTGACGACATGCTCACTCCTAGTACAATATATCCCCTTGGGTGCAACAATCCAGTGCAAGCGGCGCCAAATTCAGAAGAGGGACTACTGAATCTAGCTCCATTCCTGAAAATAACTACTATGCGGCCACTTGGCTTTATCAAATATTAGCCGCTGTTTTCAAAATAGGTCATGCCCTCCTGATTACCCGGGGGCGATGCATATTAGTTGAAAAATCACTGTTTAGGGGAATGACAGGGCATCATGAAAAACTGTGTTAAAGTACTTGTACTTTACTTTGAAAGTACATTGTATTTATAGTACTTTAAACCCATTGCCCCAAGTGTACTTATTAATTTCCTTGAAGTACATCACTTCTAATTCACTTTGTACTTTACTTGAAGTACTCCATAAATGTACTTTACCCAACACTGGCCGCAGCTCACCAGAACTTACCGTGTTTTTTTCTTTTTCGGACGTCAACGGAAGGCATTGAGGAAGAAGCCTGTGAACCGTGGGTGGTGTATGTTTACCAGATGCTGGACGATTCGGTAACAAAATGCGGTTAGTCCATACAGACCTGAAAGTTCCATGTTCTTTATTTCACAGGGTCGACACCAGTGAACCAATTTGCACAGCTGTAGGCAAAAGCAATTAGACAAAATAGAAACAACCGAGGTCTTTGTCGCAAAAAATATCTTTCAAGGTACTCACAATGCCGCTGGGTAAATTCCTAGATGTACACATCGCGACACTGTTAGCGCGAACATGACATCGGCGCATTTTCGAATTTTACTTCTAAATAATATTATCCAGCACGAAATTTTATCGCTTTCATTATAGGACTAAATGAGCTCTTTCCGTAGCAATAATAACTTGGATGACATCCCTTGCACTCTCAGAAAAAAAGGGTGTATTATTACACCCTCTGTCCCATATAATACACCCCCAAATTTCAATTTGACGTACAGCGCCCTGTAGTCGAACAGAAGGCCCCAAATTTTAGGAGGGACTTGATAGCCATGTGGTACAACCTATTAAAATAGCTAATGTACGTGTTACTGATTACAAAAAAAATAATCGGGTTTTCTTGGCCCGACTGCAAAACCTCAGTGTTTTCTTTCTGTGGCCTTTGATACGTACTTTAGCTATTTAAAAATTTATATCGCACCGTTATCAAGCCCCTCGTAAAATCTGGGGCCGTCTCTTCGACTATATAGTGGGCTGTACGTCGAACTGAAGTTTTGGGGTGTATTATATGGGACAAAAGGGTGTAACGTAATACCTTTTTTTTAGAGTGTGGTTTAAAGAGAAAACTGGAAAAACCGGCGATCGCTTGTTCGCGCTTAACAGTGTCGCGCTCTGTACGGTAGTTCAACTAATAAAACCGAGCAGGTGCACCACACGGACACACACGCAGTGTCAGTAGCACGTTTAGCGAAAACCACGAATGCGCACCAACATCCGCCACCGTTGAGAATAAATCATGGGCACAGTCACGGTCCCGTCAGTGGTGCCGTCGCCGCGGGTGCACCACGCGGACACATACACACTGTCAGTAGCACGTTTAGCGAAAACCACGAATGCGCACCAACATCCGCCACCGTTGAGAATAAATCATGGGCACAGTTACGGTCCCGTCAGTGATGCCGTCGCCGCGGGTGCACCACGCGGACACATACACACTGTCAGTAGCACGTTTAGCGAAAACCACGAATGCGCACCAACATCCGCCACCGTTGAGAATAAATCATGGGCACAGTTACGGTCCCGTCAGTGATGCCGTCGCCGCGGGTGCACCACGCGGACACATACACACTGTCAGTAGCACGTTAAGCGAAAACCACGAACGCGCACCAACATCCGCCGCCGTTGAGGATAAATCATGGGCATAGTCACGGTCCCGTCACTGATGCCGTCGCCGCTGGCGCACCACGCGGACACATACACACTGTCAGTAGCACGTTTAGCGAAAACCACGAATGCGCACCAACATCCGCCACCGTTGAGAATAAATCATGGGCACAGTCACGGTCCCGTCAGTGATGCCGTCGCCGCGGGTGCACCACGCGGACACATACACACTGTCAGTAGCACGTTTAGCGAAAACCACGAATGCGCACCAACATCCGCCACCGTTGAGAATAAATCATGGGCACAGTTACGGTCCCGTCAGTGGTGCCGTCGCCGCGGGTGCACCACGCGGACACATACACACTGTCAGTAGCACGTTTAGCGAAAACCACGAATGCGCACCAACATCCGCCACCGTTGAGAATAAATCATGGGCACAGTTACGGTCCCGTCAGTGATGCCGTCGCCGCGGGTGCACCACGCGGACACATACACACTGTCAGTAGCACGTTAAGCGAAAACCACGAACGCGCACCAACATCCGCCGCCATTGAGGATAAATCATGGGCATAGTCACGGTCCCGTCACTGATGCCGTCGCCGCTGGCGCACCACGCGGGCGCATACACACTGTCAGTAGCACGTTTAGCTAAAACCACGAATGCGCACCAACATCCGCCACCGTTGAGAATAAATCATGGGCACAGTTACGGTCCCGTCAGTGATGCCGTCGCCGCGGGTGCACCACGCGGACACATACACACTGTCAGTAGCACGTTTAGCGAAAACCACGAATGCGCACCAACATCCGCCACCGTTGAGAATAAATCATGGGCACAGTCACGGTCCCGTCAGTGATGCCGTCGCCGCGGGTGCACCACGCGGACACATACACACTGTCAGTAGCTACGTTTAGCGAAAACCACGAACGCGCACCAACATCCGCCACCGTTGAGAATAAATCATGGGCACAGTCACGGTCCCGTCAGTGATGCCGTCGCCGCGGGTGCACCATGCGGACACATACACACTGTCAGTAGCACGTTTAGCGAAAACCACGAACGCGCACTAACATCCGGCACCGTTGAGAATAAATCATGGGCACAGTCACGGTCCCGTCAGTGATGCCGTCGCCGCGGGTGCACCACGCGGACACATACACACTGTCAGTGGCACGTTTAGCGAAAACCACGAACGCGCATTAACATCCGGCACCGTTGAGAATAAATCATGGGCACAGTCACGGTCCCGTCAGTGATGCCGTCGCCGCGGGTGCACCACGCGGACACATACACACTGTCAGTAGCACGTTTAGCGAAAACCACGAACGCGCATTAACATCCGGCGCCGTTGAGAATAAATCATCGGCGCAGTCACGGTCCCGTCACTGATGCCGTCGCCGCGGGCGCACCATGCGGACACATACACACTGTCAGTGGCACGTTTAGCGAAAACCACGAACGCGCACCAACATCCGGCGCCATTGAGAATAAATCATGGGCACAGTCACGGTCCCGTCAGTGATGCCGTCGCCGCGGGTGCACAACGCGGACGCATACACACTGTCAGTAGCACGCTCTAGCGAAAACCACGAACGCGCACCAACATCCGGCGCCGTTGAGAATAAATCATGGGCACAGTCACGGTCCCGTCAGTGATGCCGTCGCCGCGGGTGCACAACGCGGACACATACACACTGTCAGTAGCACGTTTAGCGAAAACCACGAACGCGCACCAACATCCGGCGCCATTGAGAATAAATCATGGGCACAGTCACGGTCCCGTCAGTGATGCCGTCGCCGCGGGTGCACACACGCGGACACATACACACTGTCAGTAGCACGTTTAGCGAAAACCACGAACGCGCACCAACATCCGGCGCCATTGAGAATAAATCATGGGCACAGTCACGGTCCCGTCAGTGATGCCGTCGCCGCGGGTGCACCATGCGGACACATACACACTGTCAGTGGCACGTTTAGCGAAAACCACGAACGCGCATTAACATCCGGCACCGTTGAGAATAAATCATGGGCACAGTCACGGTCCCGTCACTGATGCCGTCGCCGCGGGTGCACCACGCGGACACATACACACTGTCAGTAGCACGTTTAGCGAAAACCACGAACGCGCATTAACATCCGGCGCCATTGAGAATAAATCATCGGCACAGACACGGTCCCGTCAGTGATGCCGTCGCCGCGGGTGCACCATGCGGACACATACACACTGTCAGTGGCACGTTTAGCGAAAACCACGAACGCGCATTAACATCCGGCACCGTTGAGAATAAATCATGGGCACAGTCACGGTCCCGTCACTGATGCCGTCGCCGCGGGTGCACCACGCGGACACATACACACTGTCAGTAGCACGTTTAGCGAAAACCACGAACGCGCATTAACATCCGGCGCCGTTGAGAATAAATCATCGGCGCAGTCACGGTCCCGTCACTGATGCCGTCGCCGCGGGTGCACCATGCGGACACATACACACTGTCAGTGGCACGTTTAGCGAAAACCACGAACGCGCACCAACATCCGGCGCCATTGAGAATAAATCATCGGCACAGACACGGTCCCATCAGTGATGCCGTCGCCGCGGGTGCACAACGCAGACGCATACACACTGTCAGTAGCACGTTTAGCGAAAACCACGAACGCGCACCAACATCCGGCGCCATTGAGAATAAATCATGGGCACAGTCACGGTCCCGTCAGTGATGCCGTCGCCGCGGGTGCACAACGCAGACGCATACACACTGTCAGTAGCACGCTCTAGCGAAAACTACGAACGCGGGGAACGAACATCTGCTGCCGTTGAAAAATCATGGGCACAGTCACGGCGTCTCCGGCGCCTTTTTTGCTCACTGGATGCTTCTGAAGCCGGACGGAGAAACAGGCGTAAGAAACAGGTCACTGAAAGATATTTCCATTTATACGCACACCCAGCTGCTCTGGAAGATACAGGTCGCACACATGGAACGTGAAGCCTACACTGAGCATCCGTTCGGAGCCGCTGCTCGTTGACGGACAAAGAAACCGGGTTTCTTCAAAAGAGCAAAAAGACCTCCTCGCATTTTTCCGACGAACCCAATGCGAGGAGAGAGAGTGCGTGGGTACTCGTCCTTGGTGCGTTCTAGGCACCATAATTACACACCCAGTCCTCCCGTCTCGGTTTCCCCTTCCCTCGCGTCGGCTTCCAGTGAAGTTCGGTAAACGGAGAAACGAATCACTCGTTTCCGGTGACATTTCCAGCAAAACCGGGTAGTCTGGTAAACGAAAGTGGCTGCCGGTGACATTCCAGCGAAATCTGGAAACCCGCTGCCGGTGAAGTTCCAGCGAAATCTGTTTTTCGGCATATATTACAGCAAAGACTAATAAACTATGCTGGCTTCGGATGAAAACGGGTGAAACTTGACCAGTTTTCACCGGATGTCACTGGAAGTTTTTGCCGGATTTTTCAATAGGGCACCGCATCGTGGAATGCTCATCGCGATTCTGGCGGTTGGTGTAGAAACGCTGCCGAAGAAGCGAGCCGACTAAAGGGCTGTCCAAGCGGGACACACCAGATGCCGTGCACGGCATTTGCTGAACCGGACGCGGATGCTTTTTCTTGCAATGGCGGTCTGCCTTGGGATGTTTTCTGTTGATTTTTTGCCAGGGCAAAAGGTACCCTCCGCTTGCCCCTTTGGGCAGAGGCATGGAAAGCGCTCATTTCGTAACTCACACCCTCTGTTCGCTGGCGTCTAAACCTCTGCTGTTGTTTTTGGTCCCCAATCTCGCGAAACCCAGAAATAGAAGGAAAAGAGTGAGTAAGCGAGGAAGAAAGCCTTGCTGTTTATCAGGTTGATGTCCTCACTGAAAACGTACGTGCACACTAACAATCTCACGAGTGAGCGCGTTTTTCTTTCTTTTGCCGTGGACTGCACGACTTTATCTGTGTCCTGTTTGGACAACCCTTGAAGCGTTGCTGTGGTCGCAGCATCCGAAGCTTCCAATCCTCGGCTACGTGAATTTCCGTCTGTTGCATCACAAGTCGGGCAAGCGACACTTATCATTCTGAAAAAGTATTCTCCGAGTTCCCTCGACCACGCGCCTCCCGCGCTTTGTTGCGTGACTCAATTGCGGCAGCGAAACCATTTCCTTGGCGTCCCAGGCAGTACAACTTCAACATCAGCCAGGTGAAATGGGTGGCCATGAACGGCCTCTTCGGGCTCGTGGGCCTCGTCTTCAGCTGGCTCTTCGTCTTCCACGTCTATCTGAGGAAATAGTGAGTATTGGCGACTCCAGCGAAAGCGACGCCGCGTAGCGGCAACGCCGGGAAGCTCAAGAGAGGAGCTCGTTTCGACTGTGCCGTCTGCTATCGCTGCTTGGTTCTCGTAGGCAGCATAGAAACAAACATCGTTTCCAGTAATTATTTGATGCTTCCGCCGTGTCATTCCATACGCACTGACTAGAAGAAGGTTTCTACCGTCGAAAAATCTGTTTACTTTCATATGTAACACCGATTTTACGCTGCAGTGCAAAACAATTATGGTGGTCCGCGTGCTGAACAACGAAACAACCTCCTCCTCGTCCTCCATTTTGCCTGACCAGCGCGCCCCCTATAGTTCGCTGAAGTCGCGAATAGAGGCCCAAGGGAACCGCAAGCTGAAGCAGATTTCGCACCGCAGCGATGAAGATGGCATCGAGGAATCGGCGGCCGCCAAGGACATCTGCCGTGGAAAGCTGGACCAGCTGGGCGAGATGACGTGAGTTCAGCCAGTGTTCTATAATCGCACAGCTGTTCATCGAGCCCATCGATTTTCTCAATCACTGCCGTGAGCAACTTAGCGCGTGCGGACAGTGAGTCTCCCCAATGCTTCCCCAAGATACGTTTCTACGCCATTAAGTTTTTATTTTTAGCAGATGACCAGTGATTGTTCGGAGCATGCGCTGCCGTGAACAACGCACTCAGCAGTGACGTTCAGTGGGCACCACCTATAGGCTTAATTACACGAGGATCGGAACATACAATTTTGTGTCCTCGGTGAATACTTTAAGCGAGTGATCGTTTGTTACGAAAATATATATATAAAGCTTTAGGTAAACTCTGGAATGTTTTTTCCCTATATAAACAGCGCCAGTTGGAAGAAGTTGAAAAAGAAGCCCATTGGACGCCTGCGGGTGACAGCCCACGTGTCGGACTCCTCACGAATGAGCAAAACGGCTGGCGCTCGAACGCTTCCATAAACGTTTCAAGTACTTTTCGACGCAAGAAAGTTGATCAGAATCGCAGCACCTGTTTCAAGCTTACTTGAAACTTTCTACGTCGGAAATGCATCGGAGACCGGCACCCTACGTGCGTATAGAGTAACGCTTTGTCTTCTCGGTACTCCTCCATCCTCTCAGTAGATCGTCGAGACTCCCTTGTTCTACGAATGCGCCACGCGAAGCTTCTGATACCCTAGTTAGGCGGCCACTCTTAACTGCAGTTGCGCTTCACTGCAGTTGCAACTCTGTGACAGTGAAAGGGCGCACGTGCACATCTTGAGCATTCATCAGAGCTGTCCCGCGCTCTCTTCACTTCTCAAACAGCTGCTCGAGGGTGTGGTGGTGAAACGCAACAGCGGCTTAATTGCAAGATGCCAGTGTAACTAGGGTATCATTCGCTGGGTAAGGAATGCAGAAGGTTTCTTTTGGGCTTCACGACGAGGCTTTCCTTTCGAATGGGTGGAGCCTTTGCAGCGCGCGAACAGGTCGAGGATGCTAACCAGGATTCTGATTCCAGCTGGAACGAGCTGACGGTAACGGGTCTCTTCTTCGTCTGTCTTCTCCTTTGGGTCACGAGGCAGCCCCATATTGTCTCTGGATGGCAAGACCTCCTCAACCTACGGTACGCGACAGCTCCACTTTGAATTGCGCCGGAACGTTTGCGCACCGCTCGCGTCTCCAACTGGAGTGTTTGGCGTCGCCGATAGCAGCGTCCCCGAAATGGGATTTTCGCGATCCTGGTCTGGTTTGGTGCACGACCGCCGGCTGCCGCTTCACCGCCAGAACCGCAGCGATCTGATGCACAAGACAGTCGTGCCGAAAATACAGTCAGTGCGAAGTTTACCGTGATGAATTTAACCCGAGACTGGGGCGGCATGAGGAAATATACTAACATCGGAAAAAGAAAAGAAATAAAAATATAGAGACGTTGTTTGGTCCCCTTTCTATTTCTTCCAGTTTCAAAAATGTTTCCCTCCTGCTAGAGCCGCAATTAAAGGGGCTGTGCAACCATTTTCAGACTTGGCCAATTAACTGCGGAAATTAATCTATGGAACGAAAAGCAGAAAACAGTATTTTCTTGCGAACGCTAGTTCTTATTTTAAGAAAAAAATGAAACAAATCGAAGGTCAAAACGCCTCTCCACTCTCCACGTCAACTTTCGAGTGACGCACTCTGGGGGTTCACGTAGGTTCCCCCTTGGGTTCTCTCTTTAGAAACCAGCCACTTCCTCCGCGATTGACGACTTAGAAAGGATTAGCCTCGTCGAAGGTCGCGGTGAGTGATGGACACAAAGGACGGTTCGCCACGGGGCTAACGGCGAGTGCTGCAGCGGAGGGGGACAGGGTTTGTTGACTTCCGCGTACCCCCAGAGACGCCGTCATTGTAGTTCCCGTAGCCGCCACGGGCAGCTGCAGATCGGCAAATAATTCGTTTTTTGCTTTGCGATTACGCAGCAGAATAGCAGTTTTCCGGGGAAAGGTGACGCGTTTCTGGTCACTTGGACATGCATAAACCATATAAAAAAATGCAAACTGCCAATTCTTTTAACAATAAAATCGTTGCACTGCCCCTTTAAGTTCACCATAAAATACAGCGTGACGTCGCCAGGCCGTAATCCAGGTGATCGAAATACAGGCGCGCTAAGCACTCCAGACGGGAGACACGTTTCGTGCACCAAACACTGCGCAACAGAAAAAACAGTGTTCGTTTCGCTTGTTTGCCGAACGATGTTGCAGCCTGGTGAGCGAGTCGACGGTTGGTTTCTTTGTCGTCATCTTGGCGTTCCTGCTTCCGTCTGACTTGCACAACTTCGAGCTCAAGAACCGTATCCTGAAGTGGAACGACGTCTACCACAAGATGCCCTGGGAGTCATCTTCGTCATGTCCGGGAACATCGCCATCTCCTACGCCCTAGTGGTACGCTTTCTTGCCGTCCAAGGACGGCATCCTAGCAAGGATGTTTCCTAGACCCGGAAGTTTTTCTAAATCTTCTTATGTTAGCCAACTCCAACAAACGCCCAAATCCTATAATTGTTACTATTTAAAACTCTTAAGGGACAACTCCGGTCATAAATTGAATTAAATTACTGGTATCACTTTAGTGGCACGACATATGATGCCAGACAAAATATTAGGTCAAAGCCGCGTACTCCGCTAAAACCTACGTTAAAGAAGCGACCACCTGCTGCTTAGCAGGCGGCCAGTGGGTGTGCCATGAGTCGAGCAACACTGAGCTATGACGTACGGTCGGTGCTTTTGTGCTTCTCCTATGCCTTTCTTTCGTTGTGTAAAGTAGTGACAATGACTCCTGCATACTGTATGCCTGTTGGACAGAGGAATCTACAAAGGGGGCCGCCGTTGCTTCAGAATGGGGGCGCCACCTTCGTTGGGACAGGATAGAGAGCCTAGATTGAAGAGAGGGTCAAGCCATGGGGAGCGTTAGCAATTTCATGACGGACACCTCCTGTGGCGATCTGTCGCAAGTGCGCATGCGCTGCGTTTTTGCGTGCAAGGAGGAAAGCAGGAGTTATGGCTAGTTCACACTTGCGAAATACGCACTCGCCGCTGACTGGATTCGCTCGCCGAAAAAGATCGGGCCGTTCCCATTTGTTGCCGCTAGAGCACTATATAGCTCCTACGGAGCAGAGTAGCAATCCTTTGATCCGCGTGTTTCGCCGACAACATGGCCGACAGAGCAGCTCGGCGCGAGTCACGTGGTACTCAGGG
Organism: Ixodes ricinus; assembly: GCA_037355805.1. NCBI lineage: Eukaryota > Metazoa > Arthropoda > Arachnida > Ixodida > Ixodidae > Ixodes > Ixodes ricinus. Next base: position 22,003 of record JAZHYW010049167.1, on the reverse strand, counting down.
TTCCAGGAGGCGGGCCGCCCTATGGGAGAATACACTCCGCGCTACCCAAATATGCTCCCGCAATCTTTCTCTTGCAGCGCAGACACTTTACGGCTACGATGTAAAATAGGTAACAGCCGCAGTGCTGAGCCAATCCGCGACATCCTCTTCTCAACACGAGAATGCAGTAAATAAGCAACGTGTGTGCAGTGTGCACCGCAGTACGTACCGCGTGTTCCCAATTCGGCTCCAATTAGCTTCCATAGCATGTCCTTATAATCATTGTCTTTGTATCGAGCATGCGTCTTGTCATAAAGTACGACGTGGTTTTTCACCGCTTCCATTCGTAATATTTCACCGCTGACACTGGTATAGCCACAGGCACAGACGGCACAGACATAGTGGACACCATTTGCAGTACCGTCTGCTCGGACAGGATCTGACGTCAGCAAGTTCCCCTGTGCGTTCTGATTGGCTTGTGGCGAGCGAAAACTTTTTTCCGGCGTTGAAAATTGGTCTTAGAGCGATCTTGCTTTCCGCCGGAAATTCTGCCTGCTTTCGTCGCCGGGCGTCAGAATTCCCACGGATCTGGCCGCCGGTCCGCAAGTGTGAACGAGGCAGAAAGGCGGAGACGTTCGCAGACGATCCACCCTTTCGTCATTTCCTCGCATGGCAAACGCAGCCCATACACCATGTGACCAGGATCAAGCAGTGGCTCTGAGGACGCTAACGCCGCGGGGCTTTGCACGCGACGCATGCTCTGCTCGTGCCGAGCCAGTATTCCAGAGGGCTTCGAACTGCTCCATCGGGGTCACGTGGTTTATGAGGCGTATCCGCAATTGGGCAGCAGATGGAATGATAGGGTGTTTACTAACACAGTATAACAACGAAATGGAACCTCTCCTAGCACGTTTTGGACACGAGCGCTTCGCTCTGACCAGTGCTTTAGTCGCACGAGGAGCGGCCTTCGAATCGTCATCTTGGATTTCTCGGATCAAAAACAAACAAGGAAATACGGTTCGTTGTCCCCACAGCTGAAGCGTACCGCTAGAAGCGTGACTGTTCCATCTCCTCCCCAATGCGAGCAGCTAGCTGACGAAAGCGTCGATCGCCTGCAAACACCCCGTCTTTCCTCCTCGCCACTCGAAAACGTAGATCGTGCGCACTTGGGGCCAATCTGCGCAGGAGGCGTCCGCCATTCAATTGCAAACACTCCCCATGGTTGGAGATGGACCCCCTCTTCAATCGGCTTTCATAGCCTCCCAACGTAGGCAGCGCCTTCTCTCGGCGCACACGGGCGCTAGAAGAGGGGTCGAAGAGCGCATCCGACAGGCATAGAGAATGCAGGAGGCGTTGGTTGGTTGGAAAATGTCTTCATTATAATGATAAAAAGGTGAACTACGTGATTAAATGAGCTGTGCAACGATTTTAACGTTGAAAAAATTGGCGTTTTCTACTTTTGACATTGTTCACCTTGTCACAAAGGACAGAAAACACACCTCCGTCCTTCGAAATGTTGAGATCCGCCGCGTAACCGCGAGGCAAAAATTAGAATATTCCTCGACCTGCAGCCGCGAGCGGCGGCCATGAGAAACACGCGGCATGACGTCAATGGGGAATCTTGTAGAAAGATAGCAAGTTGTGCGAATACCTGCTCGATAAAAGGTAACTTTTCTATAAATCTTGTCGTTCCAACATAAATATAAATGCGTCAAAAACCTGGTATCATCGACAAAAGTTTTATCATACGGAGTTTCAGTGGCGCCATCTATCCTAGGTCCACAAAACCGTCAGCAGGGAACAGCCGTCAGAAGCCGGAGGGGGAGGAGGGACAGGGCCGGACGGGTATGGCCGGACCCGAATGAAACTTTCCTCCTTTCACCATATTGTTCGCGCTGCGCCCGCCAGCATGTGGTCACGCGGTCGCGAGCGGATGAGTTCTCGCTGCTCACTGATGGCTCTAAGAGAGAGCTTCACCGGAACCCCGCGCCTTCCCCATTGACGTCACAGCGCACGTGACTCGGAAGTTAGTGAAGGAGTTGAGAGGCGCCGAAAACCTCAATCTTTGCCCATTTTTAAAATAAAAACTAGGACATGCAGACAAAAGCGGTTTTTTGTTCTTTACTTCAGAAAGGTCGAGACACCAACTCCCACATTAGTTAAGCGAAGCACTGAAACTGTTGCACAGCTGCTTTAAAGCTGATCCCCGTTTATTTGTTTTGTTTTTTCGTTTTGGCGGTTTTTGTGAGCTTCGAGTACATCCTTTTCTCCTGTGCGTAAGCAATGCAATCTAACTGTGCTGTTCTGCACCGCTCCACCGCACGAAAGTTCCAAATGCTACTTATGGCCCCAGAAAGTAGTGTCTCTGCATGAGCAGAGAATGAACGCTCTACGCCACGCGACATGCAAGAGCGTCCGCTGTAGGCTCTCCGCGTTTAAATCAACCCAGAGATACAGCTAACTACCCCACCGCGCAAACTCCTGTGCGAAGTACGCAAGTCCGGGAACACCTGCCTGGAAACAGTAGCACAGCGTGCGAAACTCACGCCGCTTATCCTCTATCTCCGAAGTTCCGTGCGGTGCAATGGACGCTGTATACTCTTTAGCCAATCGGCAGAGCGAGCAAATCACAAAATGGTATCACTACGCGCGCTTTAGCTTTCTTTTCATCCCATCTGTTTCTTCTCGTTTTCATATATTGAGCCGCGACTGGTAATTAGAATCGCTGCTTAATCGATTTTAATAATTGACATTGATGCTAGCGAAGGGTTCTACCCTGTTACAGCTAATACTCTATGAAATATAGTGCGTGTTATTTTACGGAACCGATTAGCTAGGTACGGTGTGATCCATCATCTGCCTGTTGTTGACACGACACTGTATTTTTGCTTGAGCGCTCCAGGCGTGTGACCGCCTGCAGGCTCCATTACTTATGCATCATACGAACGATAGTCTGCAAACATCCGTTCGAGCGTTGGTCACCACGCGCCTCGCATGCGGCGTGCCAAGATACTCTTGGAATTGATTGCCATGCGGCATGAAGCTTGGATGTTGTAGTGACTCGCACTCAAATCTTTCTGCGGACGTTTCTACACCAGCTTACCGCATATCAGCAGACAAATGCATAATTGTTGATTTGGTGATTCATGGTTGTTTTCATCAGATATATTTGTTTTAACACAAACGTTATAGAAGCACGCAATCAGCACTTTCAGACAAAACGTCTTCTTGACTAAATAGTTTTACACGAGAGAAACGAATATAAAGAAGGAAAACATGTGAAGTGCGAATTAAGTGTGAACGCTGCGAGAAAAAAAAGGAACACTCGTACGATCTGCTGTGGCCTTAATCGTTTTTCAGTCAATGTCCTCATCTGACTCGCAATCAGTATTTGCGCTTGACGCATCATTTTCGCCGATGTTGATGACAACGCTGTCCACAACGTCATGAATCATGGGGTCCACGTTCATCGTCTCGTCTTATTCGACACTAGAGAGTTTTTTGGGAAACCGGAACAAAATACGATCGATAAACAAAAACGATCGATACCTTGGATCGGCCGGGTCGACCGATCGTGTGCCTCAAAACGGCTTTGGGGGTCGCGCCCCTGGCAACGCAAACCTGCATCGGCCTCGTTGAGAATGTAGAGATTTGCGTGTGTTTGTACAAATCGCAGAAACTGAAGTAAATAAAAATCGCATCCTAAAAATATAGAGAACCTAAAACAATGTATACCTACTTATAGTTCGTTTCATTTTTTTTTTACTCGAATGAATGCACTTCCGTATTACAAAACGTGGCGTTCCATGGCGATGATCCCGCATGCCAGGAGGTAAGACTTCGCTTTTCGATATGTTCAGTGCACGCGTGAGTTCCCAGAGACACAAAATAGTTGCCATGACAAGTCTCACCCAGTAATCATTGCTCCACAACTTGAGAACAATCCTGTCTGAAAGTGCTGATGGTCCTGGAGTTGTGAAAAATGTTATCTGCACGTCACAAGCAACGAAAAATGTTTTGTTTTGATGCAGCATGCCGTCTGCGACGACCCGCAAGCAGCCCAGGATCACCACCCAAGCGATGATCCCGCATGCCGGGAGGTAAGGCGTCGCTTTTTGATATGTCCAGTGCTCAAGCGGGTTCTTTGAGACACATAATACTTGCCATAACAAGTAAAACCAGTAATCATGTACCAATTTCCTCATAATGCACTGAAACACTCCAACATGACCATTCTGATTTCACAGGTCGCAAGAAAAGAAGCAGGAACTCAATACGAAGCTTGTCATTATGACCACTCATATGCATCCACAAGGAGTCCAAGCATGAAAAGGAGTACTGCTGCGCAGATGAGCCCCGAGGACATTCTCTTTTACACAGGCGTCACGTCCGAGGTGTTTCGGTGCCTTGCAAAGGCTGTAAGCAGCTCTGTGAGGAGTAGATATATGGACATCGAGGATCAGCTACTCTTAACCCTAATGAGGTTACTGCTGGGCCTCTTGTACGGAGACCTTGCGAGACGGTTTGGGATATCGACTGCAACAGTCGGAAATGTTTTCTCCAGGGTCTTGAGTGCTCTGGAAACAATCTTAAGATATGTAGTGGTTTGGCTTCCACGGTCAAGGCTACAGGCCAATATGCCAGCGTCGTGTCGGGAATGTGGCTATGGCAGGACCACCTGCATTTTCGACTGTACAGAAGTAACACTGCAGCGCCCAAGGAAACTGATGGCGATAGCACAAACATTCAGTGCTTACAGGGCCACAACACTGCCAAGTTTCTCACAGTAATAGCACCGAACGGACTCATAATGTTTGTTGCAAATGTATACGGCGGACGGGCGTCAGACAAGACGGTTGTGAGAACTTGTGGAGTTGAAGACCACCTGCTGCCAGGGGACGACATCATGGCCGACAGGGGTTTTACCTTGGACACGTACCTGGAAATCCAAGGAATAGGCCTGAACATGTCAGCCTTCACAAGAGGTACTTCTATTTCGGCAACATCCATTGTGCAGTGTCTCACTTCAGATGTTTCTCTCTTAGGAAAACAGCAACTGACAGAAGAAGTGACAAAGACAAGGCGCATTGCGTCTGTGAGGATCCACGTGGAGAGAGCAATCAACCGAATCAAAACCTACCGTATTTTTAAGCAGCCCTTGTCGATCAAATCAAGAAAGCACTTCGACCGCATGGTATTCATATGTGCTGGCCTTTGTAATCTGAAGCCACAACTCATTCGAGAGGAAGAACAAAGCCAACAGTAGGCTTCTTTGAAACTGGAAATTTGTAAGGCTTGCGGACTGCACAACTGTTACCTGTGTTTGTCAATGAACAACTGACTTTGTCAGTACGCATACCTGATAAATAAAATGTCATTGAAGGTTACTAATGCCTAGTTTTTATTGTTCTCGAAACATTCTATAGATACAATCAACATTGTGAAAAAAGGTATCTTCGGTACACAAAGCCAACACTATGACACGAGAGAAGAATATATGCATGTGTTCAGACTCATTTACATAGCACTCAAACGTGCATACTGTCGGGTCACATGAAACTTTCCCTGCTTGTGCATTACTTGAACTCTTGGCAACATTTCAGTAAAGTAGAACTTTCGCAGTCGTGGAAAGTTGTCTTCCATATACTGCTGGTCGTACGGGACAATGACATTGATTTTTCCTTTGGCAGACAAGAGATACAAAAACGTATTGTTCTTTTTGCAGCAAAACATGGCAAACTGTACCTGACTGTAATAACCGTTCACTCCAGTCGGTGAAAGCCGCAGCCCTCCATTGATGTTTTGGATGTCATAGTTCTTTGTTGGCATGAGGTCCCAGACATTGTCTAGGAAAGGGCACTTTATCTCCAGCAGTGCGTCAATGTCTTCGAGAAGACAATCTGGGCTTGCTGAGAGCCAGGGGTGATCGCTGCACACGACAGTTCCAGACAGCGTTACAGTCAGCGCGGTCTGTCTTGCAAATGCTGCACGCGCCACAGGCTCGAACGTTCTACCATGTCTGGTAACAGCATTGCCAGTGAAGCTTGGATTGATGAGTGATTGCGCTTCTCTGGTGCAATCTGTTGTAGGCTTCTTTGGGACGCACCTGACATTGGAAGAGGTTAGGCGAATACGTCTTGCAAGGTGCCATAGTGGAGAAAAGGTCTGATTCCGTGTTGCTTCTTCCAATGCTCCAACACCAGTCTCAGATAGAACAACAAAGTCCTGGTAAAATTTGTAGCAAGGGTGGCACCCATCCGGGAGAAGCTCAGCGTTGCTGTGGTCTTGGTGGCCTATGTCAGCGAGCGGTCTGGCAATGGCAGGCTCCTCCGAGCAGGTAGCGGTCAATGTATGATGAAGAAGAGTGCCTGACGACACAAGAAAGACAGATTTAGCTGCATTGGTTCCAATGTAGATCTCTCCACATTGCCCTTATTAGGCTTTGCACTTTCTCATCGAAATCTGAAGTACCATTTTAGATGCTGGTCATGTGACTGAGTCCCAGAGTATTTACAATTGACTATGTGGAAAACAGAGTGATCGAGGAAAAAATGTCACAACTGGTTTTCTACCCTAACATAGCATGACAGTGTGCGCCTTTTATCATAATGAATTATTACCATGGCCCATTTTGACTTTATAATCAAAATGGGGTATGCAAAATGGCTTCTCTATTGATCACTGCCTCAGCCAGAAAGGTGGAATTACCTGGGATGTTGAAGAGATGAGAGTAAGGTGACTTGTCGTGGTAGTCCTGAAGCTCCTTGTCCGTCGTGAATTGCAGCAAGGGTTGCTTCCTTGGCGGTGGAATGTCTGCATCGACAGCACACTTCTGCATCTTGAAGTTCACTGTGTCATCATAACTGGTTCTACATTTCTCTTTGTCCCACTGTTCCAAGACGCAGCCCCATCTGTGCAAGATTGTCCTGTGAGACTTAACTTCACCGCCATGTTTAGTTTCCACATGATGGCACCTGCGTGGCTACAGACACGTGCTTCACCGGCCATACATGTGCAGCCTGCAGTCATCACTTCTCCAGACTGTTTTGCACATATCCATGCTGCACGAGGCTTCTGGTTCACTGCTTGAGAAGGCCTCACTGGGGCCTTCAAAAATATGACATCATCTATTTTGTGAGCAAGGACTTGTCCCACCCATCCACTTCGCAAACAGTTGTACGACTCAAGGCTTTTATATGCCTTCGCTTCCTTGAGGTCGCATGCCTTCGTCTCCAGAAGATAGCAGATAATGTGAGGTTCTCCAATCTCCGGCCACAGCTTGGTGTCGTCCACCCAACTGGTAATCGTAGCTGGATGAGGATATTCCTTGCAGCCTAAAAATAAAATGAGAATTGCTTATAAAACAAACAGCCAATGCAAAACTGAAAAAAAAGGTTGGCATGGCCAATGGTGTTGGGAAAGTTTGGAAATGGAAGGAAGACGGGAAGGGGAGGGGGCGTTTTGTTCTGACGCCACTGTGCACAGCAAGACTGGGCACAGAGCTCAGACTTTGACTTAGCTTTGTGGTAGACTTTCCAACACGAATATATATATATATATATATATATATATATATATATATATATATATATATATATATATATATATAAGAGAGAGAGAGAGAGAGAGAGAGAGAGAGATATGCATGGGTGACGGTAGAAAACGAACCAGGAGGATTTTATTCGACGTTTCGACCTGAGACAGGTCTTCGTCAGATTCCTGACGAAGCATGTCTCGGGTCGAAACGTCGAATAAAATCCTCCTGGTCCGTTTACTACTGTCACCCATGCATATCTCTTTATGCCTTCGGCCTTCAAGCTAGCATGCCCCTATATATATATATATATATATATATAAAGATATAGACACTTAAAATCAACTCCTTTATTTAGACGTTTCGACCTGAGACGGGTCTCGGTCGAAACGTCTAACTAAAGGTTAATTTTTGAACTAAGTCTTTACTTTATACAAACTCTCGGCAGCCAAGCTACTGGACTCTACATATATATATATATATATATATATATATATATATATATATATATATATATATATATATATATATAGTAGTACTACGTCGACTAATCATTAAATTATATCGACAACTGTACCTATATATATATATATATATATATATATATATATATATATATATATATATATATATATATATATATATATATACACAGCCTTGTGTAGTACACGCCGCGACACAGTTTGTGCACAAATAATTCTCACGCGAGGCGATTACAGAGGGGCACATCAATGTGCCAATAATGAGACAGTGGATTCCAAATCAGAAAAAAAAACGGATCCGTCGCACTTGCTATCTGTACTCGGTATTTATATATTAATTCATATTTAAATTTGAGGTTTCTACTATTTCAATTAAAGCAGACGTGGCAGCGCAAGCCTGACCTGCTAACCGCGCAGTTAGTTCAAATGTTCCCGGCGCCCCCAAGCTGCAACAACTCGAGTTCAGCGCAAATTCACATGCCGTAATTCGTGCCATCCTGGCTTCGTTCAGTCCTCAATTTCACTAGCGATCCTCAATTTCACTAGCGATCCCCAATTTCGCTAGCGATCGAAACGCCGAGTTCGGTTTGGGAGCGACGACTGCCCCAGTACCGCGCTAAAAATTACCCACAAAAAGATGCCAGGAAAGCAGGATGCACTTTTCCCTATGCCTGGCATACCGATTAGGATAGTGCTTTCCTCCGTGGACGAAGACGATGAGTCGAGGGCGCCGAATATGGCAGCCGTGCCGGCAGAAGCCGCTGCAATCGGTGTGACTCGGTGAGCAGGGTAACAGTCCAGTAATGGCGGTCGGTCATTCGGGCGGGTTCAGATTCTCCCAAATGCCCGGATGAGGGTAGGCGGCGCTACACTCGTTAAAATGGCGCCGGCTAGGAAGCTCAACGGAACGGTGTATACTGACAAAGCCTGGCAGATCGCCACGGGAAGCGGCCTTCGAAATGAAAAAGGGGGAGCGGCAGACAGCGTATTAGAGGAGAGCCACGTGACTGGCGCCCCGCTGTGGCGAGACGCCGAAACAAGCTTCTCCCGAGCGAACAAGTATGTTTCGGGTTCTCGCCACTGCAAAGTTGTGCGCTGACGTCCAGGTTCCCCGAGAAATGGCTCCTTGATGCTCTGTGCTACCAGATTCTCGTGCTCCAAATCTGCGACCGGGCACTCTGTGGCTCCGTCGCAGAACTGCCAGACTTTGTGAGTATAGAGGAGGCTATGCTACCGACTAAATCGCGTCTCGTGCCGTCAGTATTGCTCTAAAACAATTTTTTTCACCTAAAATTAATTTTTAAGGATTATGGGTCCATCTTATACATATTTCAAGCACAATTTAACCACATGCAAGGACGTTTTTTGGTAGTAAATTCGTCCATGTGGGACAAAACTCACAACAAAATGAATTTCATGCTGTGCTGCTGTCGCTTAATTTTGTGACCAATGACAGTGAAGTGTGTTGGACCTACTCTGTCTACATGACAGTAATACAGGGGAAGTTTGAATCATTATCATAAAAGCCGAACCTGTATCTGTAGACAATTTAGGGTATATTTGTGCAATATGACTTTCGACTGCATGGTTGCTGATTGTCATGCCTTGCAGTGCTGGTTGAGTGGCAGGTGCTGGGTGTTTTTGAGCTGCGGTCAGACCGTTCGACCGCAAGATCCCTGAGAAGGTTGGTTCATGGCTGCAGGGTTCGGTCGGTGTTGTCACCTCCTCTTCCCCATCTGAGGGCACCGCGTAGATTTCTTCCAGCAGCGCAGTTGCACTTTGGTCACCTTCGCCAGCTAGACAAAAATGCCACAATGCAAGGCTTCCTCACAAACTTTAACTAAAAGGCAGCAATGAAGCTCATGCTACATATATGCTATCATTTATTAGTAAACACTCCTTTGGTTCTTTCAATCATCCTACATTCCCTCTGTTATGTTCCGAGATGGCAGCCATTTAACGCCTAGTGGGATATACTATCGCAAACAATATGAGCTGAAACAGTCATCTATGTTTCTTTGGCATACCTGCCAGTTTATGGGTAAGTTGTGGTCCGAATTAGAAATGAAATACGAAGTTAAGGTAATATACTTCTGACTATTTGACACACTGAGCGATAATAAAGCTTGTGAGAACCGCACACACGAAAATTCTGGATCTGGTGTTTCAGTTTATATTGTTAACGGTGGTACATCAAGGTCCTACAACTTGTATGAGTGTCGATCATCTCACGAAGTCACAAGCGATGCTACAACAGTCTTGGCACAAGTGAATGCATTAAAAGAAAGCAAAAGAATATTTGAATGCAGACTGGTTTTTTTCTGCATTCATGTGTTTTTGTTTTCTTTTAATGAACATAAAGATATTTTGCGTGACATATTTCCGACTCGAATTCCCACCAAAATCCATGCTGGTATCCTTTGCCTTACTTGATTTACGCACGGAGGCACTGTTTTTCAGATAGTTCCAGCTCGCTCGTGTTGTGATCCACTGCATCAGCCAGAGCAGTCAGGAACATTAAGAAGCATCGGCCAGTCATCGAGGAGTCTACTCCTCAGTGGCCGAAATGACTCCAGTAAATAATGGTGGGGCGACAACGAAGAAAAAAAAAAACGAGCTACACTAACTATAGGCCAATGTGATCCAAACAAGTATTTTACTTGTTGAGTTCTGTCACTGGTGAAATCACTCACCATGCTTTTAAATTTTACAAAAAAACAAAACAAAAAAACTAGGATGTTTTGATCATATTTGATAAACTCAAAGACACAGAGAATGTGTAGTAAATGATCTGGGCACATGCTATGTGTGTTTGTGATGCCAGACACATCATAGTGTCACATGACGTCATAGTGTCAATCAACATAGCAATTTCATGGGATTTCAGGTTGTAGAATAAGGTTGAAAACTGGGCTAGTTGGCAAGTATTCATTCTGGTTAAGCACATCAGACGAGGACAAAGTCATCGTCTTTTGTGCGCTTTTAATTCGTGTCAAGCTGTCACGTGACACCTTGATACAGGTCATATAATATAGCCTCTATAGGTCTCTATTCCTTATATAACCTTGACCTGTCTGTCAGTCGAGTGTAACACTCGTGCGTAATGTGCCTCTTTTCTCATGAACCCAGACCTATAACACATTTTTTGTTAAAGCGACACTAATGAAAAATATCTAACAAGCGAAGGAATAAGGAAGGTGGCAGAAAACATTCAACATCATGGCTGCACATGACTTTTCAGAATGAAAAGTTGTTTCATGAAGTTGACCTATATCGTGGTTTCATCGTTTTTTAACTCCTCTGTATAGCGCAGCTCTTCACAGCATGGGAAAAAAATTGGTGTTCAAACCTTATATTAACATTACCAATATTTAAAGGATCCCAATCGTAAAAATACCAACATTAATAAAACAAAAGATGTCATTGTAGAGTAACACCATGTGCTAAAGGCAACTATTTCCTACTATGCTCTCTTGCATGATCCAACTCACTGTCTCCTCCCGTTGTTGGCTGGCTGCATTACTTGTTGGCCTTTTACCCTTCAATGTTTTTGCTGCCAAAATAAAAAAGAATCAACATAGTTGGAAAACGTTAGTACAATAATAAGGGTGTACAGTAAGCTCGCGATAATTCAAACTGAAATATTTCATACTTTTGGTTAAATAATATTTAAACAAATTCGGAAAATTTGCTTGTCCCGCAATGTTTTTAAGGGGGATCGATGGACAACTGGGATAGCTAGCGCACACCAGCTCGGAGCACGTGGAGCGGAAGCTCGCGCTGCAGAACCCAGGTATCCTGGGTTCAATCCCCAACCCTGCCCGTTTCGATCTGGATGAGCATCGTACCGGCGTGCGGTCATGTATCACTACTGCGTGGTGCACGTTAAAGACCCCATGGTTAGCGGTTGTACCGCACTGGCTAAATTGCTCATCTACAGCTGAGACACCAGACGCCCACTGAAGCAGACTAACTTCCAGCTGTATAAACATACACACAACAATTTGCTTTTGTGTCGCATCGCAAGCAATGGACCCATGTCAGCTGTTCGTCGAAGCATCTGTTCCTCGAGCGGCGTCAGGTTAGCGAGAGCCAAGGCGCGATGAAGCGATGGCTGCCATAGTACACTCTTGACTTTGTTTGCTATGACAGTACGACTGCGTGTCTAAAGAAACTCGCCGAAGTTCGACTGTCCGGGCTGTCCGGGCGATAGGCATCTACAATGGTTCTTAGTGCTGCGGAACGAGCCCGAAAAATTGGTGCCTGCACATTAAAAGTTTAAGCATTCACTGAATGCGCATGTTACCTGTTGAAATTGTAAGGCATTTCGCCTCCTTTCTGTGAAAAATGAGACCAACTCGACAGGGCCTACGGTGGACATGCTTGCCGAGTTAGCAATGCTTGTATATTTTGACGTCATTTTGTTCTAAGCACAGCAAGCAGAAGGCGATCTTTCATCTGCTCGACCTATCGGGAGTTACAACTATCGCTAACTCCATCATCTGCAGACATGACTGCTATTGACACTGGCCAGTTTGTTGGTCTTATTTTTCACGTGAAGGGAGCTGAGCTTTGAAATTTCTGCAGGAAAAATTCACATTTCGTTAAGTCTTAATTGAGCTTTCTACATGCAGGATCTACTTTTTCTGGCTCGTTTCACAGCACTAAAACATAGTGTAGACACCCTATGTATCAATTCAAGAATAAGAAAACTTGGAGAAAAACAGAAAAAGAAAAAGCTACCAAGAGACAGCTCTTTTCAATGTCCTTTGTTTCCTTGTATAATAAAAATGACTATAAAAAAATCAAACACCCCAGTAAAAAAAGCTCCCAATAATAAAATATGAGGCAGTAAAATTAATAGTATATTTATAAAAAGAAAAGTCTGGCATGGGTTTTTGACTTTCAGGAATATATCTGCTTAAAAAATTACTAGTATATAGGATGACCTAAGCCACCAGGCTCGATCTAAATGGACCGTAAAAATTGACACCTGTACGTAGCAATCTAAACTTTTCGTCAAAGGTGTATTTCACAGGTCAGTTTTCTTTTTGGAAAATTACAAAGCGTAGGTCTGTTTCTGTAAGAAAAATATAGGGCCAAGAAAGTTTCCACGGTCTACGGCATGCAGGCGACGCTGGAGAAGTGGGTGCACCCACTTCTCCAGCGTAACCTGAGCGAATGCTTTGGCGACTAACGGCTGGACATCAGCTGACCTTGAAGGTTTTCTTTTCGGAGGCCACGTACACTTCTACTTGACTACAAACCAACTCAACAGGGTTCAGCTGGCAGTGGTAAGACGGCAAGCGTAAATCTGTGCGGCCAAATTGCACAGTAATCTGGTTAAGGAGGTAATAATTTTGTCTTTCACTTTAGATGCACGTTTGAAAAGCTCAGCCTTGACCGGCCCCTTGTTCCGTGAAATGCCTTTCGCAGAAAGCCGGTCCTGCATGTCCTTCTGTGTCTGGCCATTCGGGGAACTTTCTCTGCGTGATGTGGAGCGTTGTCCATCACAATGACGCTGTTAGGAGCAAGATTCGGAAGAAGCCGCTCCGTGAACCACTTCTCGTAATGAGGGACATCTGTTTCTTGGTAGTTGTCCCCAGTGTGCTTTCTGGCTCCGGAATACCTCCGCAGAATCGTCAACAAGGCCCCTCTCATTGCCACGGCGTCTGATGATTAAGCGCTCACCTTTACCCGTCGGGTTTTATGGGCCGGTTGTAAGGCCTGAACGTTTTGCTTCGCTCGCGCTGGAGGCCGTTGTGTCCATCCAGACCTCGGATTTGGTGTAGCCGGCGTTGACCCAGGTTTCGTCGATGTTGTCTATTGATCTTTTCTGTTGAGGACAATTTTGATTTCGCGAAGGTAATTGCGACGCCACTGAATAATTTTGAACACTCATCCGATGGGCTTTTCTTGACCGTTCGCAGTACCTGAAGTCGACCTTCTTTAGCATGCGATGCAGCGTTGCGAGCCATACACAGGGTTGGTGGCTCTTCTGGACTTCTGCAGCCTTGCAACAGCAGGGACCTCCTCTCTCCGATATAGAACACGTGCACACTTTTTTAAGCACGCTGAGGTCAAAGTCCTTTAGCTTCTTCTCCCGCGCACCCTTCTTTCTACCTCGAAACATGGTCAGTGGAGCCGTATGCACTCTGCAATTCACTTGAATAGAGCCCGTTAACTTTCATTGTCCAAGAGGCCGACTGATTTGCCGCCTTCCTCCAGCAGGGCTCCTGAAACGTTCAAAGCGACTTGGTTGGCTTCTTTGGAATAATACAAAGGCTTATTGCGGCACCGCATCGGTAGCTGCCGTTTCTTGGGAACCGAAGCACCCCCTGAAAACTTACGACCGCTTCGTCTGAATCGAAACCTAAAGCAAATTTTGATTTTCATTATAAACTATATTCAGAGATCTTCCGCTGTATAACCGAATATTTTTTAGAAAAACATTTTTGCGCTTAAACTCCCTAATAATCTGTGAGTGACTGTTTGTAGGGTCGCTTTCTTGCCTGTTAGTACATCGAGCAAAACCAAAATTCCTCACCGAATGATCCAGATGAACAACGTAAGGCGGTTCACAATTAGGCAAGATCAAAGCAGTTTTTTTTTCAATCTCTTGAAGGGTATAGATGGAAAGCACGTCGCGGACCACTGAACTTTATTATGTTGCGCTCCACGTTTTTCATTTCATTTCATTTCATTACTTAAGGGCCTCTTGAGGAAGACACTACATAAGGGGGTGTCCAACGTTGGTTTCAAAAGCCTGCGTGCACTCCGCAGCTTCCACAAGATGCACGGAACTTATGACTTGAAGCATAGTCGTCCTATGATGCTTCGGTATTAACTTCTTCCTGTTATGCGTATCATCGATTTTCATTTGCGCGAGCAAGGACCAGGAAAATATAACGATGCCCCTAGCCTAAAAACAACAAAAAATCTTATGTCCCCTTTTAAGCCAACGCTTTTCTGTAACTATATATCACCAGGCCCTGAATGTGATCGCCAGGCAGACCTTTGGGGGATCGGGTAAAAAACTAACAACATCACCCCTCTTCCTCTCCCCGACGAGGGAGTCGCCAATTTACCTCTGGTCGAACCTTGTCGGCGTCACCTAACAATAGACCCAACGGGGGACAGGGTTAAGACGTTGAGGAGGGGCCACGCGGGAGGGATTCCCAATTTTCCTCTGCCCCGCTTGCTCCCCAGCAGTGCTAGTTAATCAGTTGCACTTCGTTCAATGTTCCCTAGATAATCTCCACCAGCCCTCCAACCTCCTCTTCGTTGCTTTTACTTTTCTATCATCCACCCTTCCATTTTCTCCAGCGAAATCCCGGGCCATTCGTACGTCTGTCGCCCTTTCGGGAAGGTAGGACTAGGCTCTTTACAATGTAGAATCACATGCTAAATTATTTCCGTCTCCTCTTTACATACTTCGCACATTGTACCTTTGTCTTCAAATTTGACCTTATACGTTTTCGTTTCTACCTCCGTACTCGCCTCAAACAGCAGAGCGCTCCTCTTGAATAATCGAATAAACATTCCTTCTTTATTTGTTGCGTTTGTGACATACATCGTTAAAGCTGACTTTTCCTGCATTTTTTCCTTAACTGCTTTTTCCACTGAACACGTTTATTCCCCCTATTGCCCGGCTGCAGGAAGGTCACCCTAAGCTCTCGTATTTGTTTCGTCCATTTCGTGTTCAGACTAATAATTTACAGGTATTTATAGATTTTAGGCGCCCTTTGCGTGTCCTCCATATCTTTCATATCTGGTAGTCTTCGGTCCACATTTGTTTCACTCACTGTCTCTTTGCTCTCAAACGATGACCAGCCAACATCACCCTTTACTTCCTCGTTCAGAGTGTTCTTGTGTGCCCTCAAGCTACCCTGCCAACGCATCTTTGTCCTACTCTTCAATCTCGCCTGAACTTCAGAAATCACGCACAAGACTACAAACGTCAATCATAGTACCATTACTTTTTTTTATACTTCCCATACCACATCGTATCTATTAAACTTCCATAGTGCCAGGTCTTTCATAATGACCGATTTCCTTTTGCTCTTACCAATTAAATGTTTTTCATACTCCTCTGTGTATTTCTTTTCTTCGTTGATTCACACTCCCAGATATTTGAACTTGTCTACCATATTTATCTCTATGTTCCGTATATTTAAATAATATCCCTTGATGTATTTAAACAAATAAAAATTCAAGATTTTGTTTGGTTGAACTTGAGAGCGTCTTTTTCCACGCCGCAGATTCCAATCAATTTCTTGCAACTCATCTCGGTTATCTGCTAAGAATGCGATATCATCTGGCCTGGCATTTTCTGTCTCACTGCTCACTGTCCCTCCGCCGAATCCTAATTCAATTTGCTCTAGTCTTTTCTCTATTTTTTTAAGTATATCACGAAAAGTAGAGGCGACAGGGGGCTTTCCTGCCTAAGCCTCCGCCTTATTGCTGCTGGCTCTGTGGTTTCAGCCTCCCATGTTCTAGTTACTTTATTGTCCATCTATATTTCCTGCAATAACCTTACGAATTTCATATTTAAGCCTGATTCTTTTAGCTGTGTCCACAGAATTTCCTGATTTACGATGTCATATGCTCCGTGTATGTCCAAATTGTCACCCATTACGGTCGTTGGATTGTCTGCGCTATTTCGATACATTTTGTGACCGCGTAGAAATTATCTTCTAATCTCCTATATTTTGCCATTCTGGAGTTCTCCTACGGTTTCTTCTGTTTCTTCCCATTCTTCTACTCTACCCTTGACCACCTCATAGTTGGTCTGTAAAGGACAGATGTTACCGTTATTGGGGCGGTAGGATTTGATGTTGTCCCTGTCAACTTTACCCTTGTACAGTAAACCTGCTTTGTCGCCTAGTCTCCGGTACCACTCCCCAAACAATAATTTTTTCTATTGTTTGTTGCAGCCTAAGTTTAGTTGTTCTTAGCAGAATTTTAACAAGTCTTATTGGTACGCCTTCTTGTCCAGTTGACGTTTCTGCTGACATCCTGCTTTCGTCTCTTTTATATTCTCTTGATGATATCCGCGGTACTTCGTTCAGGTCTGGCTTTCACGCCCCTGCAATTTATACTTTCCTGGTTCCTGGATGCTGTAGATCTGAAAGCATCTCCTCAATCATGCTCTTAATATATCGGCACGCCTCCTCCCTTTCCATCTGTGTCCCATCACCAGACGCTAATGAGTGGTGATGCATCTCTGTCCATCTACTTTAAAACCTCATGTGCTCCCCAAACCTCTTGGTTGCACTCCTATCATTTCGGTTAATTTCCCCTTGTCAAGGTAATTTCCTCTCTTCCAATCTTATACTGGATCAAAGCATATGCCTCCGATTTAATTTCCTGGGAGTCCTTACATTTTTCCTCTATTTCTTCCGCTGAATCAGATGCCTCTCGTCTCCGATTTATGGCTGCTTGGCTTCCTTATCCCACCGACGTTTTGGCCTTTGTTTGCATTTGACCTTAAATCTGTCTTGGTTTCGCTCCAACTCCTTTTTGAATATTTCTACTAGTTCATTGTATGACCACTCCTTCTCTGCATGCGTGGCTACTGTGTGCTCAATTCGTTTTGATAGTTCCTTCAGCCGTGTGTCACTAAAACCTATATTGTCACTTTGCTTCGGTGTTTCTGGTTCTTATTGTGTCCCATCAAAAATAACCTTAATTCGTTTATGGTCACTCCCTAATCTTTTCGTTCCTTCGTCGTCTATTTCCATGCCACTCATTCTGTTCTACAATTTGTGGGACGTTATACAGTAGTCTATTGTCGATTGCGAGTTGTTCCTATCCCGTGTTACTTTTCCCTCACATTTGATATGTGCATTTACCAGCACCAGATCTAAGGCCTCGCAAAACCACTGTAGCATTCTTCCTGCTGCATCCATGAAACTATCGCGGATGCCACAGGATGCGACACGGATACGACACTGCTCGTCTCGTCGCCGAGCTGGTCAGTGTTGCCATTCCTCTCCAGATAGTTTCGGTTTTGCTGAAGACGCCAGAAACCAAACTTTAAGCCGTGATATTTTCAAAACTAACTCGCAAAATCGAGAAAAAAAACAACTTTGAATCTACGCACATTGACTCAGCTGAACACAATCGTAATACCAAATTTGAAAGTTTTGACCGGAGTTGCCCTTTAATCATAAGAACAGCTGCGACCATTTAAAAGGTAAGAAACTGTATGTGACTCCAGAGCGGAGACTTCGGGTTGATTATCAAAGAACCTTTCATAATCTTGCCATTATAGAATTATAACGAGTTTACTCACAAGTTGCAACAATATGTGTCTCGGTTATTTTGATGCCCACTGATAAAATGTGTAGCAAACTGGTGGGCAATTGTGTTACGCATGAAAGGTTCCTGCATCTCCCCGAAACGTTACCGAGCCCTGCGCCTTCGCTCACGGCGCTCATCAGATAACTTAACACGTGGCATAGAAACTTGATCAAAGTTCCTGGAATCAAGAACCTGGTGCTAGCCGGGGTTTTTCTTTATTTTTTTTTCTCCAGAACCTTCCATACTTACTGAAATCAGCCAATCGGCGTTGATCACGGGACCTTCCCACCCGCCAATGAGCGTCGAGCTTCGAGGTCAATTTTTGGGGGCTTCACTAAATCCGGCGACACCCCTGACGTGGTAAAGAACGTTCCTCGTCAAAAATAGCCGGCTTCAAATTATATACAAAAAAAAAAAAAACTTGCGGTTTTTATTTCTTAAGTTGTATAATGCAGTTTCTGCACTAAATTTCGAGGGGAAAATGAGCTTGCTCGACTCGAAGGCGTACAGCGCGGCTCTGCTAGGCCGCGCTTGGGTGAACGGGCGTGATGACCGACGAGAGAGCAGTGTACTCAGAGGGAGTCCTGCCCGCAGGAGTGCGGCGCCCTGCAGGGCCTGGGCAGTCTGGCCGGCGGCCTCCCGAGCAACGGCGTCTGGGCCCAGCTCTTCTTCCTCCTGGTCACGTCACTCACCTCGGAGCTGACCACGGTCAAGGACAGGGTGCCCGCCCTCTTCGCCCTCGCCTCCAACGTGGTAAAGCGGCCTTACTTCATTACTTCGGAGGCTATAGACCAACTAAATGTTTGTATGGCCACACCAGATGGGCCCCTACCTGGCGTAGCGAACCCTGACTCTTTTATAGATAGCTTGTTGGTGTATAGTTTAGTTCTAGGCCGTACTGCTTGTTTCGTTATTCCCGTCTTGCTTTCACATTTATGAAAGCGACTGCACGCGTCCTCCTCGCAACGCAACCAAACGTTGCATCGTTGAAGTTGCTCTTGCGCGCTTTGAATGGAGCTTGCACTTGCGGGCATGGGCCGATGCCGTGTGCAGAGTCAGGCGACGGGCCTGGAGCCCCTGAGCCTGATGCTTCGCGCGGCGGCGGCCTCCGAGTTCAACTTCATGATGCCCTCGTCTGGTGCACGGAACGCCATCATCTTCGAGATCGCCTACATATCGTCGCTGGAAATGGTCAGTGCTCACGTGCTCGAGAGGCGACAAAGTTGCCAGTCATCTTTAAAGACTGGCCCACACTTTTGCGACGGTTGCATTCGTAACAAGCAAAGGGACAGAAACGACCAGAACGCCGGAACAACCGTTACTCGTGATTGCTTCGCGAACCCATATTCTTGCATGGCTCGCCACGTTGTGTGCGGGAACACTTGACCCGGTGTCTTCGTCGTTGCTGTCGTGTCGGTTGTTGCGAAGGCAAGCGTTTGACTGCGCTGCGTCGAGAACCGAAAGCAAGTCACCGGCATATCTGTGCTTCGCATGAAGCGTGGACTCCAATTCAAGGAATCATCTTGGCACGCGATATAAGCAGCAGGGATGTCCTGGTTTCCCGCAGCCGCAACGCAGTCAAACGCAGTCAAAGGCAAATGTCTGAACCAGGCTTTAATCAGCCTTTAGGCTGCAGATTTTTCGGTGATCATTTACCAAGAAAGAACTATAGGCGTTTTATTGTTTTTTTATTATTATTAGTAATAGATACCTGTGCTTCGGCATCTTTTTCTTCCTTCTTTTTTGCGGAAGCAAAACTGGTTATCGTCGAAAAAAACAAAAAGAGGCCGATACACCTAAAAACAATAACTAGGAGTTCAAATTTAATTCATAATTTGTAGTCACCCTCATAATGCTTCACGCTTATTGTGATGCAATGCAACAATGCTTCGAAAGCTGGTGAAATTTTACCCGGAGCTTTTCGTTTTCTTCTTATTCTGCTACCATCTGCTTAGTGTGATTCTAAAAATTGAAGTGCTACCACGCAAAACGTGTCCGCCACAAGAAAAGCAAGTTTCGCTTTTTTTTTTTGTTGTTGGTGTGTGCAAAATTTAAAGAAATACTAAACCAAAAATCAAAATTGGAAAAAAAAAAAGGCTGCAGAAGCGTTGGACGGGACGACCTCCGAAACGTTCTACATCGATGTCTCAAACGGATGGCCGTATTTTTTGGAAAAGAAGGGCGCGATCAAGTGAGGGCTCTGACGTCACGATCCTCCAGGAACCGCTGAGAGTGAGGGGAAGCGGCCTCGCGTCTCTCCTCCTCGCTTCGGTTCACCCGCTCCAGGGGACGAAGCCAAGAAGAGAGGGAATGGAAATTGTGGCGTCACATGTCTCGTCGGCCGTGTTCAATCGCGCACTTCGTTTCCAAAAATACGGCTATCGGTTAGAGATATCGCTGTGTGAGTTACGTTTTTAAATTTTGCAGCGTCCCGCCTATCGCTTCAGCCTTGTTTTGTGAGCTAGAATTTGCGGTTCAGTACTCCTTTAACCGATAATGGCCGCCCCTTGAGCATTGTCGTCCAGCTCGACCATCTCCCCGTGGCGGCCAAATAACTGACCTTACTCCCGCGCACGGTGTAAGATGTAGTACGAGGGGCGTTCATAAAGTTCGTAATATCAACACAATCAAATTTAAAAAAAAAAAAAACGGAACAAAACAGGCATCAACATGAGCGCGTGTCCTCTAGTTTCCGCACAGTATAAACATTGCATGCTATAGTAGCTCGGAACGTAAAAGTGGCACCGCCCGTCGGTGCCAAGCACATGCACTGATTCGTTTTTTTTTTTTTTTCATTTGAAGGGAAGCAATGCCAAGGATATTCAGTACAATCTGACAACGCCCCAGTTTATGACACTTTGGTTAAATGGCGCAGACGCTTCCAGTGTTGCCAAATAAGACGAAATCATTTCAAGGACGGCGATCAAGTGATTGCTGAAGTGGTGCGATTCCCGAACACGCAAAAAGAAAAGTTCTATAACAATGGCCTCCGGCATGTGGTGAATCGCTGAAAAAAGTGGGTAACTTTTGCTGGCGAACATGTAGAAAAAGTCTCAACTTCTACTCGAGTTTGATTGCTGAATCTTTATTCCTTCGTGACAATGATACGAACTTATGAACGCCCCTCGTATATAGGTGTGGACACCGCACGCGCCGCAGCTGTCAAAGTCCTCGCCTCGGTTTGGTTGCAAGCGGCGCCACCAGATGACTCTTCGGTACGCGGCTAGTGGCAGCCTGTCGCCCACCCGGTTTCCCATGTTTCTCTATGCGGAGCGAAAGTTCGCTTCTTTTGCAGGGGTTGTGGTGACGTGAGAACGACGCCGAGCTCTGATTGGCTCCGATTGAAGGATAGTGGGTAGATCTCAAGGCTGTCTCCACTATCCTTCAATCGGAGCCAATCAGAGCTCGGCGTCGTTCTCACGTCACCACAACCTCTGCAAAAGAAGCGAACTTTCGCTCCGCATAGGAGACAGGCTTGTTTTTAACTTGGTTTTCTGGCTGCCGCGCGTCATGCGGAACTTGGCACCTGCGCTACGTGTGTTGCTTAGGCACTGCTTCGAGACTGAACCTCGTTTAGTGCTTCAACGGCGGCAATAACAGTGTTATGAACGCGTTGAAGCGGAGAGATCTCTGCCGCGGTGTTCAAGTCAGGGTCCTTCAAGATAAGAGCAGACGCTCCGAACGGAAAGAGTGCGCGCTCCAG
>JAZHYW010049164.1:0-24686 GCA_037355805.1 Ixodes ricinus | reverse complement strand
GTGGTGTTTGCCTGACGTGAGGTTTTTCTCACTGGCTGTGGAAAAGTTTCACGGGCTTGGGTTATTGCAGTTTTGATGAGAATGAATGCAGGGAAAAGGAGGGGGAACAGATGACGATGAGAAATGTAGGATGATGAAACACAAGTTAACAAATTAAAGTAAAATAAAGAGTCGTCAAAAAATCAGTCAAAAGTGAGAAAATGGGCACATCTAGAACGCGAGCATCACAAAATGTTCACAAAATTCCCGCAGGAAACTTCGCGAGAAAAACTATCACTGGCACACAAACACAAAAAGAGAAGTGGGCGGTCGTATGTTCTCACTAATCACAGTCTTGCCAGAAGCCCACAGGCATCCAAGAAGCTGAACACAGTCTTTCGGAGACGTGTGCACGTGGATGGTGGACCCTTGGGGAATAGCATATCCACGAGGGTGGGTGAAACACCGAGGTTCTTCAGTGAAGCTAGAAGGACAGTTCTTTCTGCATTGTAGTGTCCACACTCAAAAAATATATGCGTCAGCGTTTCTGGCTGATCGCAGTGCTCGCAGAAGGGGCTGGTTGTTTTTTTGATGCGGTGCAGGTTCACTTGCGTGTACGCGCAGTCTGCTCTTAGGCGGTGGAGAAGGGAAGCGAACTTCCGTGTTAGGCCACGCGTACAAGCTGGAGGAGGAGGATCATCAGACGCCACACTGGAAACGGGATGCTTGTGTTGTATCCAAATCTTAATAGCCAATCTCGAGTCAGAGTGGCTGGGGAGATTCAACGTCGCAGTGGGCAGTTTTAGAGCGGTTGAGGCCAGGTGGTCAGCCATCTCATTTCCGGGTAAGCCAATGTGCGAAGGTATCCACTGTACTCGCAGGTTAGAGCCATGGGAGACAAGTAGATGACCCAGACTAATTATTTCACGAACCAAATCAGGATTGGCGCCTTTGCTGCTGAGGATACTATGCACCGCACACAGAGAGTCTGTTGCCAAAAGCCAGTTATTTGGTGGTTTCGTCGTGATGTGAAGAAGAGCTGCGTGGATTCCACTCAGCTCAGCTGTAGTCGACGACACGGCATGCTCAAACCGTCCTGACCATGAGCAGGATTCTGATGGGATGTGGTAAGCTGCAGACGCGACATCATGAATGAAGTCGACAGAGCCATCAGTATAAATGGCCGTAAACGAGGAATGTCGAGACGTCATCACCTCCTCAGTCAGGGCTCGACTAACCACACAGGGGTGTCGTGATTTTCCGTGGAAACCCGGGATGTCCTCGTAGATGGTGAACGGGTGCTTGCTCCACGGGGAGTCAACTAGAGGAGAATGGACGGAGGGTATGAAGCCGAGAGCCTCAACTAGAGAAGTGCAATGACCGCCATATTGTGAAAGATGACGCTGTTGCATGTCAGTGAACAGCGAGACACCACTGGTAGACTCAGCAAGCCGAACCAGATGTTTAAGAGCATGGTTCGCAGCGTGTAAAGCTACCGGCATCTCTCGGCCCTCAATCCACGTTGCATCGATTCGAGAGTACGAGGGAAAGCCTAAAGCCATTCTTATTCCGGCTCGGTGGCATCGTTCCAGCTGATCCCATAGAGATCGCGTAGGCGGCAAATATGACGCCGCGTAAAGAATGCGGGAAAGGTTAAGTGCCCGGTGCACGCATAGTAGGGCTTTAGGGGCCGATCCCCACTCAAGTCCACGAAGTCGACGAATAAGAGTTGTCGTCATCGCCGTCTGACGTACAAGATTTGTAACGTGCCGACGCCAACATAATCGGGAATCAAGATCGACCCCCAAGTATCGATAGCTACGCACGCGCGGTACTCGAGTCCCACATAAAGTGAGCCGCGGAAATCCATGACGGAAGGGGCGGCGGGAACAAGCGAGCACCGCTGTTTTTTGCGCCGAGACGGAAAGTCCGAGATCTTCTAGCATGTTTGCAACACGCGCGAGGGATGTTTGCATAAAGGGACGTAGAATGCGTCGATCGGAGTGGGAAGCCCACAAACAGATGTCATCTGCATAGATGATAATACCACTAGGGTGTGGTGATTTGTGCATGCATAAAGGTATTGTCGTCATCACGATGTTAAACAGCACTGGACTAAGGCAACTACCTTGAGGTAACCCACGCAACAGTGGATGCACGGCTCCCGTAGTCTTGCCCAAGCAAACACTAATTGTCCTGTTGCTCAGAAACTCCTGGAAATATTTTAGCATTCCTCCTGTTATGCCAAGGTGATTCAAGCAGGCAAGAACTACATCATGTGGAACCGAGTCAAAAGCTCGTTCAACATCAAGAAACACTGCCAAAGCAGTGTCTCCTCGTGAACGAGCGTCTTCCAACGCTGATGTAAGGCTCGCAATACAGTCAGCAGTGCAGCGTCCACTTCTGAATCCCGCTATTTCAGGTGGCAGTGCTTCAATGTCGTCAAGGTACCACTGGAGACGCGTAAGCACCAAGCGTTCTAGGAGTTTTCCAGCACACGAGGTCAAAGATATTGGGCGGTACGATGACAATTCCGACGAAGGCTTGCCTCGTTTTAAGATGGGGGTTACTACAGCATGCTTCCACTCTTGCGGAAGAGTACCAGTAGTCCACGCCAAGTTTAAGCGTTCGAGCAAGACGACGCGTGACTTGTCACTCAGGTTACGCAATGCTTGGTAAGTAATGCCATCAGACCCAGGAGCACTGTGGCGTTTGCATTTCCTAAGAGCCGCATCTAGTTCCGACATAGTGAAAGGATGATCCATACTCTCCGGACTTCGTGCAGGACCAGTCAGTGATCGAGGATATGAAGATCCAGAAGGGCGTTGGGGTACAATGAAGCGCACCGCAAAATCATCTGCAAGTCGTGATAATTCAAGGCCAGTTTTAAGACTGAGGGCGATGAACACATCTCGAGGTGTTGGAGAGCAGCCCATACCTCTCAGTACCTTGTAGATCTTTGGCTTAGGTGTACATGGAGTTAATGACGAGGCGAATTGACGAAATTGTCGACGTCGAAGTGCCCGAGTATGACGGAGTAAAGCTGACGTAACACGACGACAGTCTATCCAATGGGAGACCTTGCCAGATCGGCGCGCACGACGCTGAGTGCGGCGGCGAACAGCACGTAAGCGTACGAACTTCAAATCCGGGGACGGCTGAGATATATTTAAAGATATTTTATATGTGGATTGAACGAGACATGCAGGAATAGCTTTTAGTATATCCTCTGACGGCTCAAGAAAGTGAAAATTTTCGCGAAATGCGTCCCAATTTGTTACATTGTATTGACGACGTGGGAGGCGTGTCACTTCGGGTATATTCATCAAAATTGGAAGATGATCGCTTCCACGTGTGTCCGCATCCAACGACCAGTACACGTCAAGATTTGGGGAAGCGAGAGTAATGTCCAGCACGCTAGGATTTCCGTGATGACCAAAAAATGTAGGAGAGCCGTCATTCAGAATAATCAAGTCTGTTGATTCAATCTCATCTGCGAGAGCCGTACCCCGAGGAGTCGTGCGTTTACTACCCCAGAGAGGATGGTGTGCGTTAAAATCTCCGCATATAAGGAGACGACCAGGAAATTGAAGACGTAGGCTACGAATGCACTTCGCATCAAAGCGACCAGTAGGACATATATATACAGACACAATGGTCATCTTAAAAGAGCGAAATACGACCGTGCATGCTGCAAATTCAGCTGTTTCTGTACACAGATGGGACACATCTTCTGCAGCTTGCTGCACACTAGAGTGAACAAAGAGTGATGCCCGTGACGAGCTGTTAGGCGTGGCCGCCGCGCTAGGGTAATGGACATAGGGCTGAATTCGAGAGCCGTATCTGAGGCGGCATTCCGAAATTGCGAGTATAGGTACTGGCTGAGATGAAAGGTAATACTGCAACTCTGCTAATTTAGAAGTGATGCTGCGGGCGTTCCATTGTAAAATAGATGGACAGGAAGCCATAAAAATAAAACTGAGCAGAGTAAAAACTTTCATCGCAGAAAACTTTCGACCAGAGGCTCTATAAGTGTGATAACATTTAGGAGCTGGTTTGCCCACGGATACTGTAGAAGCGGGAGAAATTGTCGCGCTATGACGAGTATTTGGCGTACGAAGCTACCTAACGAGGAAGTGAGGGTGCTTGGATTTGGGAGGGATGGTATCGCCTCCTGTCCAACACTTAGAGGAGCTTGAGTGGCCGGGAGTACAGGTCCGGCCTGAACTGGTGGTGACGACGATGGGGGCTTGTTTTGCAGCGCTGCTTTGTAGCTTTGTCGCCCGTTGTTCTCGCCGGAGGAGACAAGGACAGGTGCTTCCTTAGGCGGAGGCTCTGTGTCCATTGGCTTCGGGGCTTCGGCGACAAGCGATGATGACGGGTCTTGTTTGTCTGCAATAGGTTGTTCCGCCTGGTGTCGTTGAGAATGACGTCGTCTCCGTTGAAGCTTTTCAGTTAGAAGAACCATCTCTGTTGCAGCGTCGGCTCGTGGAGCCGCGCGCTCGGCCGTACGTTTGTCAACTTGGGCACGTGCTTCTGCGAAGGACACATTGTTCTCGCAGCGATAGCGACACACGGAGCGCTCAGCTTGCCAGATTGGGCACTGTTGTGATGTTGTTTCATGTTGTTTCTTGCAGTTGACGCAAAGAGTGCTCGAGCCTTTGCATTCCGTAGTTGCATGAGGCTGTGCGCATCGGAGGCAAGTTAGAGCCCGCTTACAAACAGCCGCAACGTGGCCAAACAAACCGCATCGGTGGCATTGGATCGGGTTGTTTACATACAAGTCGACGCCATGTCGAACCAGGCCGACGTAGACGTGCTCAGGAAGTGTAGGAGAAGCAAACTCCACACGAATAGTAGTGGACTTGCCGATGCGACGGACGTTGCGGATGCCTACTGTTGAGCGCAGAACTCCGAGTATTGCGGAGTCAGAGAGGGTGCTGTCAATGTCGCGGACAATTCCAACGCTGGAGGCCTTTCCACGAGGCTCGAAAGCACGCACTTTCATACCGCAAAGCGTAGTCTGGCCAAGAAGAGTACGTGTCGTCTGTCCATTCCGCGTGTCAATCGCTAGGAGATTCTTCCGCCTGTTATAGCGCACCTCAATAACACACGAAGGCACGAGCGTCTC
This sequence comes from Ixodes ricinus, assembly GCA_037355805.1. Classification (NCBI taxonomy): domain Eukaryota; kingdom Metazoa; phylum Arthropoda; class Arachnida; order Ixodida; family Ixodidae; genus Ixodes; species Ixodes ricinus. Next base: position 19,576 of record JAZHYW010049164.1, on the reverse strand, counting down.
CAGAGTGGACGTGAGGCGAACCGAATTGATGGTGTCAATTCTTACATCTCCATCCACAGGAGTGAAGAGAACTACGAGACCGACAGTGGGCTCTGTTTGGGTGATGATGGTTTTCTCGCTAGAAACAGAACCTTGACTTTGGCAGCGTCTCTTTGTTCCGCGGACGACATCCTGGAACGCACCTTCATTGTCATCGGCAATTGAGCCCGATACGCTGGCGAGTTCTTCGTCGCCAGGCGGGAGCGGTTCCGCCATGGCGGCGACTAAGGAAGTTGAATTGTCCATGCCTTGCCGGCTGGAGTGCCGCCCAACGGGCTAGCCAGAACCTTGCAGGCCAGCAAGAACTGCTTATGATGAAGTCAGAGAAAAAAATACTCACTGGCGATGGGCAACGTAGTAGCAGTAAGCAGAGAAAACAGGAGCGAATGGAATACACGTCCGCTATGTGCCGGCTTTAGGGTCAGTTCCCTTATAGGTGTAGCGAGAAACACGAAGCTAATTCAGCGATGGAAATAACGCTGGTGGCGCTGCGCTGAGATTTTGCAGCTGTTTAAGACGAGACGAGGAGGAAATCTCAGCAGTAGGAGAAACAGTGGAGAGTAATTTTAGGTGGCGACCCGAAATTTTGCACCGTCAACATTACAAGTGTGTATCGGAATGTGTGTATCGAGGTGGCTTATTTCAAAAGTTTCCTCTTAATTCCCAGTCGAAAGTGTAGGCCAAATCCAGAGAGAATTACACCGAAGAGGTATACAGCCAGCTTGGGACAAAGAGGCGTTTTTACCGCCAGCGCGAGATGCCATGAAAGTCATCTCGCTGTAAAACCAGCGCTTCTGTAAACGATGATGGGTGAACCGTGAAACGTATCGGCCATAGCGGTGGTGCAACGCAAACTCAACGCTAAATCAGTGCTGATTCAGGAACGCCCTGCATAAGTGAATGACAGTAAAATTTCGTGTCACACATTTTCGCAATCAGTCGCTGCCTTTTGTTTTTTCTGCGTTAACACGTGAAGGAGCACATCACAACTCGAACTCTTGGCTACTTAGTAGTCAAATCTGTTGCAGAATACTTATTTTGATTCTGACCAGTGCTTCGCTCCCAGCTTAAATAGCGCTACACTGTGTATGCTTCTTGTGCTCGCGGGACGTCGGCAATGAGTGTCACGACTCACAACGAGGAAGGGGCGAGGAAGGGAACTCTGCGAGTGGGGGAGTGGCAAACTGGCACTGCTGACATCGGTGGTGCGATGAGAAAGAACAAGAAAGAAAAAAATAAAAGCAACAGAACAGCAAAAAGAAAAAGAAAAAAAGAAACCACACAATGCTAGACGTGATTGTGGTTTGCAGAAGAAGCGTTAAACATTGCCCGCGAAAAATAAAGCTAGAGAAAGCTAGGTTAGCATCCCGACACTGTTTCTATATTCCAACGAATAAATACGTTACCACACCCTTCTGCTATGAACCGATTCCGGTTTTCCCACCGCATTTGGCCAGTTTCGCCTTCCATATAGGTTTACGCAACTACGGTCACTGAAGAGAGGCTGCGTCCTCCGATCTTGCCGCCGTGTGTTTCGTTCCAATGTTTCAACAGCAAGACCCTAGACTGGGATTCACGATGCAACCTCCCCCGCTGTGCATACCTAATAATTTCGAAGCGGATCATTAAAGGCGCGGTCAGTGTTACGCATTGGACGCGCCTCGAGCTGCGTCCAGCTATTAGCGCTCTTGCGCACGCTGGAGGCGAACGTTGGGGCGCTTCCCGCAAGGCGATGTCAACGTTTCACACCCACGGCCGTGACCGCGCCTGGGGAGGTTAATGGCGTACAGTTAACGCCATGTGGATTCGGAGAGTGAAGGGGGCATCTTGCTGGGTGTAGCCTCGACGTCCGCCGCCTAATGAGCCTAAGCTGGCGTAGCTTATTTTCATTTCGCCATGTTTGCTGCTTTATCGTTTTTGCTTCGCCTGCTGTCGTTCCACTGCATTTTGGGAAATTACTTGTCTCGTTGTATCGTCCTTGCTTCCTTAAACAAAACAGAGAAAAAACATAGTTTTTGTTTAGCTCACAACGAGGAGAAAGGAGGAAGAATCCGCGAAGTGGATCTTTTCCTTCAAATCAACAATAAAACACTGCTCGGAGCATGTGGACCGAAAGCTAAGCAAGCGTGCGGCAAACCTCGAGGATCCTGGATTTAATCCCGAACCCCGCCCCTGCGATCTGGGTGAACATCGTACCGGTGCTTATTCTTGTAATCGATCGTTATGCGCGTTCAAGACCCCAGGCTAGCAGTGCTATCTCCACTGGATCTCCACTGCAACTGAATAACTTCCCGCCGTCTAAACACACACCGCAATTGCTTTACCGTGTACTTGGCCAAGGTTCTGGGACATTCCGTGGAATGCAAAGTTTTCAAGATCAAAATTAGAAATTAATTGACTTGCGTTCTATGATACAAAACTTGAAAGTATAAAACAGCGAGGCCGAGGACGGGAACAGGACATCTTTCATTTGGCAACAATATGATACCCTGGCAATTACAGCCCTCGCTAACATTACGATCTTTTGTCATAAAAAAAGCAGAAATTGACAATTTTGTGAATGTGGGCCATAAAATTTAATCAGAAAAAAATGCACAGAGCCGTGGAATAAAAAGTATTACGCGTCCCAAAGTTTAATTACTACTTATCGATATTTTATTACTGTCATCTAAAATATTCCCGGAGAAAATTGCGATGTTCGTTGTAGTTCAGTTGATATTCTCATTTCAGTGCACGCACGGAGGCGTTGGTGTGCAAGAAAGTTGGGGATGACGTATTCGACGGCCTTGCAGGGTCTATCCGAGCCCTGGCCCGTCATCAGTATCCGGCCGCATGTCCCGTGATAGGCTCTTCCGAGAACGCTCGCATACAGCAAGTTAGTATTCTAGGGACCAGAAACGTCCAAAGGGGTTCCCGGCATTTTCCGCTCAACGCCTTCTTTATGTTGAAAAGGTTTATTATGGACACTGGAACGCGTTTTCTGGCGCTTTGTTTAGCGCGTCTTCGTTCCCTCCACCCAGCGTCGGGCTGGCGACGTCAGAACCGCATAATTCTACAGATCGCATGCAGCGATGCCGATGAGGTCACGGCGGACGTAGATTCGGCAGACGCTCGTTCTTCCGTAGTTTTGCTCGGCAGCAAAGCGAGTCGACAAGAAGTCCAGGAATCACGCATATGGATGATTCCGTCGACGCTGGCTCCGCTCGCATTCATTTCCGGTGTTCCTGCTTCAACCAATCGCCAGGACCGCAACAACCCGTCGGATCCCGCCACGCATTTCGTTTTCCTCTAGCGGGCATTCCGACGCATGTGTGGTATAGAAGAGTCAGACTAGTGCGCTACTCATTACGAGGAATCAAATTACTCGTAATCCATTACTTGTTAGAGTAATTGCGTAATCATTTGATTGCCTTCATTTGGTAGAAATCTGCGCGAGTAATTCGATTAATTTTGTTTTAATGTGTATAAGACTGAAAATAGTGTAGGAGCCTCGCCAGAGCAGTCGGAGACGCGATCTGGGCACGTCAGAGTTAAAGGAGCGTGCACTACGAGCACATCTTGCGCGACAGGACACAGCAGCGCGCTTCGTGGCTAGGACCAGAACTACTTCGGATACCTGGTCCTCCTCGCAAGGTTTCCAGAAGTCGTCGCGCCAAAACTGTAGTCGCAGGTTCTTTCAACGGGACCCCGAATCTTCGAGCCAAGCTGCAGCGCATAGACGGAGGCAGAAGCGGCGGCGCATTCGTGACCAGAATAATCGAGTGGCCGCCACGAGGAGGGTCGGTGCACGCTGTGCTCGCGGGTCGGCGAGCGCCTTGGCGTGTCCCCTTGGTCCGCAAAACAAAAGGAGACGCCGGGGAGACACTCGGAGCAGGAAGCCGCGGGGCCCTCGTGGCGCAGCGGGACGTCGGGTGGCACGCGAGAACCGCGTTCGCTCTTCTTCTTGGCTCCCGCTCGCTCCGTCAGCTCGGCCTCCACGGTCACGCCACCGCCGTGTCCAGAAACGGAACCCCACAGACCCGGCCGGCCGCGCGCAGTTACCGCTCTGTGGGAACGATACGTCGTGTATGCTCGTCCCTTATTAAATTGCGAAATGCCGGGGAACCTCACAAATTGAAAGGCTGTCCGTGTACCTGGTCCTTATTTTCCTGCCGTCCACGGCGAGGAATCGCCGTCGGCGGCATTATGACCCTTCAGCCGCGGTATGACCCTTCAGCCGCAGCAGCAGTATGACCCTTCAGCCGGGATCATACTGCTACTGCTCGTACTTCATACAAAAGACAGTCTGTGCAGACATTGTCTGATGCGTCTTTCTTCCTTGTGTGACGACATTGGGCATGTATAAACACTTATATGTAGAGAACAGCGTGTCTTTTTGCGTGATGTGTGAGCAGTCTGGCTGCGGGAAGGAATCGGGAAAGGTAAGGTCTCGCGGGAACATTTCTGCTTCTGATGGAAGACAGGAGCACGAGAGCGGAAGAGAAAATGCTACAAAACCTAACTGAATAATAGAGGCATTTTCTCGCAAGAGTCGTGGTAGGCGCTGTGCATGGCAGGAGCCTGTTTTAATAAGGATTAATTAAGGCGGGGGCACAAGTTTATCACGGGTTACGGGCATTTTACGGTCCTTTGTTTATAGTTGCGCACACTTACCCGGGCGTTCTGAGTATGGAGCGCGACATCACTGCAGCATTATACGACTACTGCTCCGCATATAAAGACTCGAACGCATACGTATATGTTATATAATATTATACCCGGGGCAAGCGTTGGGTGATCTCAAAAACAAAATAAAATAATTAGAAGAGACGGACAGGAAAACAACTTCTCCGTCTTCGTTAGTCAGGACGGAAACAAACGAAACCCGATAATTCGGAAAATACATTTTTTTTTATTTCTTTCGTTTTTGTTCTGAGCTCAGGTTTGTTTACCCCAAGGGAGAATGAAGGAATCAAAACGCTGTGGCGAAAGCTCGCTCCGAGATGAAATAAAGAACTGGCAAGGAAGCGGGAAATGTCTGCCGAGCAACGTGCGTCGATTGGAACAAAAGCTGCTCTGAAGAAAAGGGAAAGATGAAAACTATTGCCGGGTTCCATTAATTCTTCTTAAAATTGGTTTGAGGGAAGTTCTTCCTGGGGGCGGCAGGAGCGCAGGAATCAGGTTGAGCGCGTCCACCGAAGGGCTTCCCTCTCTTCCCGTTTTCTTCCCCCGCGTAGTTCACCAGGCAGATTTTCGATTTCATTCTCTGCGCCTCGAGGTTTTGTTCTCTCTTGAGCTCCCTCCTTTATATCGGCTCGAAATGAAAAATTTCCCGGACGTTGGAAAGCAGCCACGACGAAATGAGGAACAGAAAATGCGGCGGCGCGCAAGGTAAAGATTGTTGCTGTCGAGCTTTCGAAAGACTTCGGGGACAAGCGCCGTTATGTTTCGGGGGAAAATTGATGGACATGGAACGTTCTCATTTCGAATGAGGGCCGTGTCTCGATTTTCTTCTTGTGTCCGCCGACTCTTGCTGCGAGGAAACCAGGGTACCAATCACCGCGACCGTTTCCACTTGTTATTTGGGGCGCCGGTGTAGTTTGCGCTTTCCTTACTGATTGACACGAGCGGGCGGAGGTTAAGCGGGACATAGCAGAAATTTAAACGAAAGCACCTAACGTTTAGTTTCTTCGTGTCCCGTAAATTACTCAAGGAATCCAATTAACATGGAAGTTGCGCATTAAGTTCGACGTCTACAAACCTAAAACGGGTTGTTTCGATGTTGTAACAGAAATACGACGGAAATTTGTCACTCACAGCTTCACGTCTACCGCATCATTAACACATGCAAGACATGAGCCTCATATTCTAGCTCTGAAGTACTTGGGGGCGGCAGGTATTTACTGCTTGGCAGCGTTTCATTGCTCAATTCGCGACGGGTACAGCTGAATGAATGTGCAACTCACTACTAATCAGTTTCACAATGAAAGGCCTGATTAACTTCCTTTGCTTGAAATTGCATATTATGTGTTACCGCCCACGATCGGCCATGCTGAGTTTGCTGTCGAGACGCCTCGTTTCATGCCGAATGAATGCTAATGGTCCCAAACCAAACGCTTTGAGGTGAGCTGCCCCAAGTCGTGCACCAAAGCTGGACACCGAATGGGAACATGCTTGATACCGATTACCCTTTCAATTGGTCAACATTTCAGAAAAAGAGAAGTAATGGTTGGTGCCCTGACTGCATCGCAGGGCAGTATGCATGCAGGAGTTTCTGAGAGAGCGCTTGGTATTGTGAACATGCTAGCACTGAGAGTAAGTGCAGTAGCATTCTTGAATCTCCAGTCGTCGCTATTGAGAGGGAGATGACAATTCGCGATACTGCGTGAATCACTAGCGATTCTATCCTAGAACTGGTAGGCTACTGTCGATATTAGTGCCGATACTGTCAGTCCTGTCCCACTTTTCTTGAAATATGTTTTGAGCACTTGAAATCGGTTTCTTCTTATTCTTTTTTCAAGATTAACAGAAGGGAGGGTGAAACCCGGAGTGGTGTGGGCCTCCTCTACGGGGCGAGTTGCTCCCCAGTTCGGGGAAGGGTGACGAAAGAGACAACGTGCACTTAGACATGGTAACCCTGGCGCGAAGGGACAAAAAGGGACGGACAGACACGAAAGTCCGAGTTCGGAGTTTCGTGTCTGTCCGTCTTTTATTTGTCCCCTCCCTCCAGGGTTACCGTGTCTATCCTTAACCAGCTCGCCTGCCTATCTGCTTTAACTTGAAAGTGCACATTTTGAACTCATCCAGAGTACTCATTGACGGGGCAGGGGTCTTGGCAACAATATCGGTTTTAAAGAGGCACGCATTGTCGACTCTTTATGGAGTGGGACTGTTCAGAGACCATCTCCAGGAACCTGTATCTCGCAAAAAGCCCAATAGGTGTTTCCACTACCTTGGGCTAACCGACTTTATGTGCGCTCCAGATATTTCAAATAGCGAAGAATGGCCCAGTGTGTATGTCCTATGAGCTACCCCTTCACCCGCATGGACTGATACTCAAAGGCCCCAGTCCGAAAGCGGGTCGAAGACTCGTCTTTCTTTTTACCCCAAGGAGCTGAAACAAGAGCAGCTCTCCCTGTCCATCGATCATTCGGCGTTCAAACGAGCCGGCCTCGTACCCGTGCGTACATGACAGTGAGCGTGGTGCATTATGCAGCCCGACCGAATTCATTTGGGCGACACGAAGAAAGACCACTGTTCGTGGCCGCCCGAGCGCGGCTTCCCGTGGCGTGCGACAGCGCTGGGCCCTTTTGTGTTCCTTCCAGGCAGGATATGGGCTCGGTCGGGCGTGACAGATCGGGCAACTTTGGCTGAAAAATGCCCGCTCTAATGCTTCCTCGTGAATGGAAAATCACGATCATGTAGGTTTTAAGATCACGAGCTGGCCGGATTTCCTCTCTCCCTCCCGAAGGTCCTCAACGGTATCTTGCTCGCCCCATACGTACACACGCAATAGAAATAAATGTGCACATATAAACGTACGGTTACTCTTACTCGGTTAAAGAGAGCTAAGATACGTTACTCTTTTCTGATCGCAAAAAGTAAAAAAAGTGTTACTTCGATGCGAAAAAAAAAATCGAATTCGTTACTGAGTTACTGAAAGAAATGACGCGTTACAGCTGGCGCGTTACTTATTTATAATGCATCACCTACGAGTCTGATCACGGCAAGTGTATGATATGCCACGAAACCAGCTTACAGTCTTTTTTTTATTTATTAAACTTGGGTTTACAAACGCACGTAAGGCACGAAAGTAAAGGCGATTTCACATGGTGCTATATTTCTCAGCCACTCGTGCTTCGCCGCGCAACAATCCCAAGTTTTGTCATTGGGTAAGGAGCGTGGTGATGATGACGCGTACTATATCATATGGGCCATGGCCATTAGGAAAACGATATCTATCGTTTGTACTATCCCTGTACGTCCGTAGAAACGTTCAAGCGATGTATTTTGCTCGGCACGTTGTTATTGGTGGGATGCCTGGAACGCGTCTCCGACCTGTGTGTTTACCGTGTCATCAAAGGAGGTCCCTCGATTTGCACCTGGTGACGTCATAGACGTGTCATACTGTCGCCGGCCGCGATCCTGCTGGTGTCTCAGCAGCGGTGCTGGATGGTGCTGACTCCATATGAGCTGAATGTCGCTCTCCAGCTCGACAGTCGACGGGAGCTTCAGCAACCGGGAGTTGGGACGCCGCGACAACAGCGACACTCGCTTTCGTTCGTACTTTTGGCCGGGACTTCTAGCACCAACCGCCATGATCGTGGCATCCGACAACATGACAGGCCGACTTCCGTGACGTCATTCGTTTTCACTTCGGGATCGCTTTATCATGCGTAGATAACGCTATAAACACGATCAGTTGGTGCTGTTGTTCATCTTGGATTCCTCCCCTCATCCGCGTCAAACATACCCTAAATGAAAGGGACTCTGTCTGAGTGGCAAAGAGGCGTCCGTCCACCCGTTTTGCCAGCGGAGCACGTTACCGACTGATATGTTCTCATTGGCCAAGTTGAACGAAGGAAAAGCCTCGTCTTTCTCGTTCTGCATGTAGGAGTCCTGCATGTAGTGTGCGCCGGCCGGCGTCTCCTGCGCGGGCAGGCGTCGTCCCCGTGGCCCCGTTGCATCCGCGGCGGCCGGGCATCGCTGCCGCGGAGACGGATACCGCGCCACGCCTCGTTCCGGATGCGTCTCTGGAAATTGCTCAGTCCAGAGGCGTTGCGAGCATTAATTCTCGCGGGAACCCGCCGCCCGAGAATGCGGGACGGGTGGGGGAGGCGTGGAGGCTCTTTTCGGGTTTCGGCTTGGCACCCGCCTCCTCTCCAGAAGCCCTCGCGCAGCTGTCTCGCGGCGGCGAGCCTTCCGACGGTGCTGCTAACCCCTGCCGCCTTCGCTAGCACCCACGCCCTCTTTGTTTCTCGGCCGACTGTCTGGTCGCGGCTATTGTGTTCGCCGTCCCGGGGAAGATTGAAAATGGAAGGCGCACTTGATTCTTTCGACCTCGCTTCTCCCGGTGGTTTCTCCCCGCTAGAAACGGCCAGGCCGCCTTTAAACAGTCGCAGGAGGGTGCCACTGATATTGTAGAGGAGGTTGTTTGGTCGTTCCATAGCTTACTTGCGAAGTCCATGTCTTAGCGGCGTCTGAAAGTAAAATGTCAGTGTCTCTATTCGCGTTTTTGTTGCCGACAAATGTGCGTCTAAAGCGTGAAACACGTGTGAGCAGACATCGCGTCGCGTCGCCGCCGAGCGGCGTAACCATAGCAACCGCCGCTGATGCTATGCACGTGGCCAAACGCTTCGCCGCCACGCCAGCGTCAGCGACGGTTGCTATGGTTACGCCGCTCAGCGGCTCGAGGTGACGCGGTTTTGCTCACATGTGTTTCAGGCTTGAACTTCTCATAGGCCTCAAGCTTAAAAGTTTCAGAGATCGAGTTTAAGAAACGTTCTGGTAATTTAGAGGACACACCAAATACGCAAGTAGTGACGAGTTCGGCAGGCGACGAACCATGGCGCTGCATGCATGGTCCTACCAGTAGTAAATTTTCATTATGCGAATGGCGCCATAAGCGCCCATTTTCGCACTGCCCAAGCGTGCAAAAAAGTGGTGGGAGGTGGTACTGGCAGGTAAAGAAAACGAAATGTCGCCGCTGCCTGGCTACTGCTTTAAAGAACATAGTCATCCTCAAGCATAACTGAGTTCCCGGCTTCGGGATGCGCGTATAGGCCTGGGAAATGGACAAAAGGGAGCACTAAAAAGGAATGAGAAAGAAATATCCGATACATCCAGGCGCTACGTGCCATAGCAAGAACCATTCTCCAAACCACTTTTTTTTTAAAGGGGCAATGCAACAATTTTTGTACTTTGCGCAAATACCGCTCAGAACAGATCCCTGACGTTAATGACCTATGATACACGCGTTCGTTTTTCACCCCACGCAATACAAGTCCCAGAAAAAAATAAAGAAAACAAGCAGCGTTCGTTCCCTCAACTCGCAGCCAGAACAAGCGGCCACGTGATCTGGAGCCGATTATATGCCGCCAATGTTGATCATCGCCACGCGCTGGGGTTGGCAAAGCACAGGACACGCGCTGAGTTCCAGACATTGTTATGGCTCGGCTATTGTCGTCGATGCAGCGATTGGACACGGGCTACTACCCGAATGCTTCTCGAGCTAGTAATTATCACGAGCCCAAATCGAGTGCCCACGCAATGCTCGGGTCCAATCTATGAACCACATTCAAATATCGTCATATGGGTGTACTGCGATCCCCACTTTACGTCATCAAATTTTGCAAAGGAGAGATTGAATGAAAATGGTCGCTCTTGTCTTTGAAATTACACCGCGAACAAAGGAGTTTTTGGCAAGTGGCGCCTGCGTGCACTGTAAAAAAAAATCAGTCAAAATGACGGGAAATATCCCGGCAGCTCTATTTCCAAGCATTTCACCGTCAAAGTGACCGCAGGCCGTCATTTTCAAATGACGCTGTTTCTCGTCATTTTGACGTCTTACTTGTCAACCTAAAATACAATTTTGTTGTCAAAGTGATGGCAGCCCGTCATTTTCAAATGACGGTTTCTTATCATTTTGACGTCTTACTTGTCAACCTGAAATACAATTTAGTTGTTAATGTGATGGCAGGCCGTCATTTTCAAATGACGGTGTTTGTCATTTTCACATCTTATTGTCAACCTGAAGTACAGGTTGAATCGCCTTTTCGATAGCAGGCCGTCAGTTTGATATGACAGTGTCTTATTATGATTTCGACATTTTACTTGTCAACCTGAAATACAAGTGAGTCATCAATTTGACGGCCTGACATATTTTCACTGTTCGAACCGGCGTCAGTTGGGCCGTTTTCTTGTAAATCTGAAATACAATTCGATCGTCACTGGTGTCAGTTGTTTGCCTCTATTTTGTTTCTTGATATAAGGTTTCCAGAGTGATGGAGGTCCACCAGTTCGCTAGTATCTTCTCCATTATTACCGTCAAGGTTGGATTACGAAGAATCATATAAAAGATTTACAAAAATTAGTAACTGCGCTTACATATTTATTAATCATGAACGCCATATAAAATGCACAATTACAAAACTAAGCATCGAACTTGCGGCTTGCGTCGTCGTCGTAGGTGTCTTGCGGCTTGCGTCGCTGTCGTTGGTGTCGGCTGCTATGGACCTGAAAAACAAAACATAATGTATACCCAGATGAGATACGTGTATGATAAATATTGAATTCGTGCAAAATTTCACAATACAGCAGTAAAAAAAAGGGCGACGAAAATAATCTCCGGAGAAGGGGAACAAAAAAGACAAAGGACGAACACAAATCTCTAAACACAGCTAGGTGACTGGTGCGCGACCGAAAAAATCCCCCTGGTGCAGGTAACGAACCCGGGACCTCTCCATTTGTGTTTTTTCCTTTTTCTTTTTTTTTCCTTTTTCCCTTTTGTTCCCCTTCTCCAGGGATTATTTTCGTCGTACTTGTCCAGCTCGCTGGCACCTTTGCATTTAGTTGCATTATAAAAAAAAGGGACTTATGTAGAAAATAAAACTAAACAATTAAGGTTGAAAACAAAATTACCTTCACCTCCAAATCCAAACAAGTATGACAAGGGGTAATTTGGTTGCAATTACTATATAGTTGCCTCTATAAGATGAAGGTAGCAAACCTTTCCAACCTCTATTTATCAAACAGGATAACTGGGCGAGTTGGGCTCTATTTACCAATTGTGTTTCACTGCAACTTTTATGCACTACATATTGAATTTTAACTTGCGTGTTGTCAGGTATTTGGGAGGCAGGGGCCTTGTCAATCTAGATTTTTTTCCAGTCCCTGGCTCCCAAATGGCAGTAAATAAATAAAATTTAATAAAACTCTGTCATCTAGTACTTTAGGAATACTTGCAAATGCTTTTTTCTGGCTTTCGAAAGCGCCATCGTTCGAACTAAATGGTGAAACCCAAAGAAAAGTCCCTGATGCGTCCTGGCAGTGCCTAGCGTAGCCTAGCGCACCCGCGACCATATAAGCTGTGTTCCAAAATACGCTCAGTCTTACTGCACAGTAGATGTTCAGCACCTTGGTGTGCGAAAAGCAGCTCTAGCTGAGTTGTCACCTAACAATCCGCCGTACTAACCTGGACTTACTCTCAAGTAACTTGCACTGACAAACGCGTGCTGGTTATGGTGATGGGGCGGCAAAAGAAAAGGAAGAAAACCTAAAGCTTTGCTGTGGTAACTTTTCGGGAGATTTTAGGTCGCGTTCGTACAATTGTCAGATGTAGTCAAAGTTCGGGAGGTTCCAAGACAATTCGGGAGAGCTGGCAGGCATGTTAAAACTATACTTTGACGACCCCGAAAACATTGTCACAGTATCGTTTAACAAATATGAATGAAAGGTCTTAAAATACTGAATAGATTAATTTTACTCAGAGCTATTACCTATCACAGTATGATATGCTGCAAAAGAGTGACTGTGACCAGTTGAAGGTGCAACTCACCAGTGTAAGAGCATTTGGAGAAGGCTCAGCAACTTTGGTGCAAAGCCGCTCGTTGGCCCTTTGCCTCGCCCTTTCAACGGGTTTATCTGCCCGAAATACCTGAAAAGAAATGAGAATAATTAAAATAAATCGTAACTTTGGCTATCATTTATATTCTAGGTTAAGATCTGTAATGCTGCTAATATGTCAACTGCGATGGCTTCTGTGAGATGCAGTATGTGTATGTGGTGAAGAATGAGTACAAATATGGTTCTTTGTGATATCCTGGTGGGACCCAATTTCATATTATTTGTGAGCGCAACTACTAGTCAGATCTATGTGCCACTGCATACAGTTCAAGGGCGACAGTAACTATATAGGCTGTCCCAGTCATCTCGAAGCAAACTTCAAAATAAAACCGAGCGCTCTAGACAAATGAAACCAAATGTATTCTGTTAGCCGGCATCTTGACAAAGATACAGTATCACTTTTATTGAGCTACTTAATTAATAGAAAAACGGGCAAAAGTGTTAATTGGAAAGTTGCAGAGGGAATTGAGAAACAGCCGATTAGGTTGTCCTGAACATGGCACGCCTCGCATACTTATTTTTTCCAGCCTTCAAAAAAACATCCACGAACCACAAAGATACCACGTGACAATGCGCTGGCGGAAGAAAGAAGCAGACAAAAAGTACTGTTTTGCGAATACCTCTGTTCCTGAAGCCTCTCTACAAATTTCCAATGCACCCTCGCTCTTCAATACTTAATAAGTTGGCCAGTGTTAATTAATTATAAGCTAGAATAAAAAAATACTGTCTCTTTAACAAGACACTACCTAACAACATACACTTGGTTTCATTCCCCTAGAGCGCATTTTTTTTAAAGCTTGGTTTGAGACGAGACAACTTTGTATACCTTTTCCAGTAATGCATAATCAAATTATGCAGTTGAATGAACCATACTGATCAAATAAAATAAGGCAAAGAAACAAATCAATATTGGTTTGTACACCCGACGCAATATCGTGTAACCCGCCCAATTTTGCATTAATTTATTTGAATCTCAGTTCTTTTTAATTTGATCAGTACAGATAATTCATCTGCATGTTTGAATTATTAACTCTCTAAACACCCCAAACAATGAAGAAAACATTTTGTGACGTCTACCAGTAGTAAGGTATTTAGGTTAAGAAACATTAAACTTGCCTCAGGATGGGGCCGAGTCAAAAAAGGCCCAAGGAATTACTTAGTTAAAACATCCTCTACATATGATCATGAGTGATAACAACAAAAACCACAGGTCCCAACATTAGTGTAGTGTTAATTTCAAGCTGCAACTTGTAGGACAAAACATTAAGCTGTGAAAACAGCACCCAATGATTATGCTCACGTGTCATTGATACGACACATAAACAAACATACACTACAATTGGTTAGTTTGCGCTCCAGCACACAAGCTATCAACCTATTCGCCAGCCGTGCGTGCTTCCTGTACCACAACTTTTTTGAAAAAAAAATAAAGGTGATTATTGACTGGTTGTTTAGATATACTTTGACGATTAAACTGTAGCATTCCCAATACCAGCTAGAACAGAAGGCCTACAGTTTCCTCCTCTAACCGTCACCACTAGTAGATTCCTGCAGTGCCACCTACCTTGTGTCAAGTTGCCGCGAGCATGTCCCGAACACACTGTCTGCATCTCACAACAAGCGCAATGCTGGAGCATGGCGACGCCAAGACGCTGGCATCTGACGCCTTGCCGCGAGCGTCTGCTGCATAACCGCATACTCTCGTCGAGCTTAGGCATGTTTGCTGCTTGAGGCAGGTCAAGGATCTACTAATGATGATGTAATATACAGGCCTTGTGTACTAGTTGGTATTGGCACTCCCACCCTCAAAAGAGTCGTTTGTGAGTTTTTTTTTGTTTTTTTTTATCACGTTTGAAATGTGACAAAACCTGCTTGACCTTTTAGGCTGCCAAAAAATGAAAAGATTATGTGACTACATGTTTCACATGTTTTTCCACTGTTTTATAAAAGTTCAGAAAAGTGAATGCAAGATACCCGATTTTGATAGCAGCTCTGGCGTGAATAATGAAGGCTTTGATTTCTTTTAGGTGCTCAAAATATTTTTTAAGCATAGTGCCATGTTGCCAAGCTAAAAGCAGTTCAGTTAATAGATGTCTCACTAGCTATAAAAGCAATGCATAAAATAAAGCTCTGAAAAGGAAAACGATTTCATGCTGCACCTTGTACTGTAGAACCTGATATTGAACCACAGCAACAAGGAACATGCTAAACATGGAACATGTCAGGTGAGGATTCTTTTTTATTTGGTACTTGGTCCAACAGACATAAAGAAACTTGATTTTCATTAATGTTCATTACTTTCGATAGAATTATTGACTGGCACAAAAATTCTAACCCTTACCGAAAGAAACTTTCCCCTCGTATTCATTTACCTCTGCAAGAACTCCATAGTGAGAGGGCAGCCAGGTGGATAGCAGATATTGAACACGAAGAAAGCTCCAAGAAGGAGCCCCATTGCCTTCTCCATGCTCGTTGTGGTGATGCATTCCTCTCCGTCGACTGCGAGGACGGTCCTACGGATGTCACCCATGCTTGAGCCTGTGTGGAAACAAAAGTCCAATGTTTCGGAGAACACCACGCGGGCGGCTTCCTATGTTCGAGAACAATTACCTTGGGTACATAAATGATTGGGTGTTTGGAAAGCACATATACTTGCTACCAATGACGGGACGAATCTTTATCCCAATTTGGAAGAGCTACCGAATCTTGTACGATTCGGATAAGTTTGGCAAAATTCATAGCATTGCGAGCCCATGTTAAGGAATGTTTCAAATGTTTGTAACATTAATGTTTGTGAAGCCTACAAACATAACGAAAGATATGTGAATGTGCCCATTTTTTTATTCATAATTAAACCTTACCTATCCACTTTCTATTGCTTAAGTGCAGCTTGCTTTCGCAAAAGAGTGTAGGCATGTTGTCACGAAACCGAAAGGAAGTTTACCGCCAGGGTTGGCAGCTAGAGCACCTGACCGTTAGTGCATTTCTTTTTAACACATCCATGCTTGGCGAGAAGAAAACCAGCCGAAACACCAACGTCCAGCTCATTATCCAGAGCCATGATACGCCTCAAGTGAATCATATGGCATGTCGCGGCGGTTAAGAAACCAAGGCGGAGAGAAGGGGGGTTAAGCATCCTGCTGATTCTCCGCTGAATCGCACCGGCTAACGTGCCGTCTGAGGTTCGTACATATGAGCATTTGAAGAAAATAAATTTGCTGTGCAACATTTTTCGTGCCACGGTTCATATAGGGCCTGGGTGCTCAAGAACCACCCAAGTCTTCTTCCGGGTATCAAAATTATCGAAGCCTAATGCGAAATATGACGACGGGGCACCTGTCCTCCGCTTCAGCAAAAGACAGGGGTTTTAATCACATCAGTTCTTTCCAAAAGCTTGTATCCATGGCAACGCTAAGTAATAGGTGGAGGCCACTAATTTCAAACATTATCAGGGTAAAAGGTAAGGCAACGTTAGCGGAATTGATCTGTTCACATTCAGTCTCTAGCCCACATTCAGCAGACTACAAGCTTGAACATTGTGATCAACTGGCCCTTTATAAACAATATGCACATTTTCTTTATGAGCGCAACAACCGATACAACTTGACCCTTGTATGCCATAAATCGACACACGAGTTGGCAGTTTTTGAACACGATGGTTGAACATCGGTAGAGAGCGCTCCTGCACCAATATGTGTTGCAAGATGCTCTCCGTCACATGGCACCACAATGTGACTTTGATACACAGTGCTGCCATGAGAGCGACTCACCTAAGAGATGTAAGACTTCGCGTTCGAAAACACTTTCTCACAGTTGACAAAACAACATGCTGTGGCAACATCCGAAGAAATATGTCGCTTCACATGTTCTACAACATATTTTTTAAAGGGATACTTCAACGAAATTTGAAATATTCCCGTTGTGTTCAAAAATAGGTTAATTATGATCCACAATATCCGTAAATGACAATCGCACGTTTGTATTTTGATCCTGGCGGTTGTATTTTTCGTTATAAACGGCCCACTCTGGCAAGCGCTCGGAGAAGGCCCAGCTTAGAGCACGTGACATCCAACGCAATCGTGACGTAAGTCGTCTCAAGAGGAGCAAAGCTACGGCGAGGCTGACGTCGAGAGGATGGCCTAGTCGTTCCAGCCACCGAAGCGGCTGCTTTTGTACGAGTTTTGAGTGACGGGTTAATCTTCTATAATCTTGTAGGGGGACAATAGCGACTTCTGCGACACACAAAAGGGATTCTCGAGAAGAGGGGAGTTCCTCCTTCCCCTTCTCTCGTCGTGGCCGGAGGCGAGACGACCTCCGTCACTAGCTGTCAAGGTTCCTAGACGAGCATTACAAACGAGGCGTTAGCGACATCCACCAGGTGCTCTTTATTAATCGTCTAAGTCGTTTTAAAATTCCGTTTCGAGACTTTTTTAACAAGATATTGGTATGTGCCATGTGATACTGCTCTTTTGAACACATATAGACCGAAAAATGAGCGCCGAAATTTCGTTGTAGTATCCCTTTAAGAGGAAGTGAGCATTACAGAATGTGTGTGGACAGGTAAAACCACCTCCAGGTAAAGCTGAAGGATCAACAATATCCTGATCATGAGTACGAGAAACATGCACCTGTAGTGCATTAAATGTTTTTTTGTTTTTAACAGCCTTTGTTCACACATTGGGATGTTGATACTGTGAACATTTGAATGAATTTTGTAGTGCGACTCATATTTATACGAATTCTGTAAGGGGGCCTAAAGAGCATGACGATAAAGCAGCATCCACAGGGAAGTAGATTGCAGGAGTATGTACCTGGGCTGACTGTGCCAACGGTGCGGCGACATCCGTTTTAGCTGTGCTTGGGTTGCACAGGGAGAGCTTGTCTGGAGAGCTTGTCTGGAGAGCTTGTCGGGGAGCTTTGTCGCCTGTGAATTAGAGATTTGAGTTAGCATCAGTACACATAAAATAACCAAGCGGCTTCAAACTTTTCAGGCCGGCGACCCCATAAAGAATTGTATGCCGTCCGGCGACCTCTTAACCCCCCCCCTCCCTTCCCCCTATACAATTAACAGTGAGTGCAGTTTTGGAGTACTTTATTGAAAGGCAATAAGGATTATATTTTACTACAGCATGCGCTTCCCACACTAGTATAAGCGAATCATCAGTGTGACAGGTGCTGCACCTGTCACACACACAATTATAAAAATGATGAAGAATAAAAAAATTGGGTTTTCGAAGAACGCAGCCTCAAAATATGACGGAATTTCACTTCTGATGAAGTTTCAAATTTATTATAAAATACTTCGCGAGTATAAATCAAACGGACGTGCTACCAGCCGATAGCCCCTGTATGGCACTACATGCGGAAAGCTTTTCGTAAACGAAAACAATAACGAAAATTGTGAAACAAGCCTTCAAATATGACACCAGAATGTTAAAGGTACAATGCTTCGGCTTTTTTATCTCTGGCACGAAATATCGGGTTTTTATTTAGTGTACAAAAAAAAAATAGCCGACAAACCGTGAATTTACGCCCAAAAGATCTATAGGTTTTTTTTTTTTTTTGTCAATATGCATAACAAGCAATAGAACTGCATACAAAAAACACACCGAAATTTTTATTTTCACCTTGCTCGACCTAAAATATTTTGTGGGCGAAACATTTTTTTTAAGCAGTTTTGTTTTTTGCAGTGTGGGGCTATTAAATATATTTAATTGAGGCAAATCAAAATATCTACCCCGACATGTGTGGTCGATTTCAAATTAAACCACCCACCTCGAATACGTATTTAACTAGTCACATTTACACGTTAAAAAAAAAATCTCTACTTCAAGTACGAAAAAAAAATTTGGGTTTTTTCTTCTTGGGGGGGGGGGGGGGGGGGGACGAAATTGGGAAAAGCACCTCGCACACTAACCTTCACGATAAACGCGTGACAGATGCCAACAATGAGTAAGTCAATTAAAGTCGATAGGTCAACTTAACTCCGAGGCTCACTAAACTATCAAACACAAATCCTAACCAAAAATAACTTCACTTGGCTCCTCGAAGCAAAAGAAAACATACAAAACACGCATTTCAATAACCTTTTAAATAACCATTCGCGACGAAAACAACCCCTTGCCCAACCTTGTCTTCCGGAGTTAAAACCTTCCTACAAGACTTAACCCAACGGCCAGCGTAACTGAGAGCGCCTTGCACACTAACCTTCACGATAAACGCGTGACAGATGTCAACAGTGAGTAAGTCAATTAAAGTCGACTCCGAGGCTCACTGAACTACCAGACATACATGCTCCTCGAAGCAAAAGAAAATATACAAAACACGCATGTCCCCAACCTTTACTGCTGTTCAAATCTTATTCTACGTTTACAACTTTCGTGGTGAAGGATTGACGGCTAGGCAGAAAAGAAATCCGCAAAGAGGGGCTTACGTCAGCCACCGACCCTCCGCGACCTTCCGCTCGCCGAAAAGACAAACAAAACAACAAATACGCCGGAATTCGTGACAGCCTCTCAGAACGTTGCGAGGAAGAAAGCAAGCATGTAAAGTACTTACCTTACCTCGATCGCTCCGACGAAGCGATCAGGTTCACTTCGCTTGCGACTGCAGCACCGTGGGCATTCCCTCCGTGAGTCCGACTCGCTGTCTTCGTTTCCATCGCGCAAAATAAAATGGCGCCATCGACAACAAAAAGAAGACGCGAGCGGCCGCAGGAGCCGCAGCCAGCGAACAACTCGGGCGGGTGCCGCGGGCACTTCTAGGCGCGAAACGTGATCGCGTCGTGATAGGTCGGAGGTCGCGTGACGTACCCGAGCATTTCTTTTTATTTTCCTGCGCTCTTCGTGGCTCTTCCCTCTCCCGTTTATTGACGGCGGGAGCACCGTCTTTTCGGTTTGACGCCGAGGGCTCGTCAAAATTGATTGAAGAATGC
>JAZHYW010049160.1:0-38116 GCA_037355805.1 Ixodes ricinus | reverse complement strand
CTATCTTTCGCCACATGATCACGCTCCCGCCGGGTCAGCTGATGAAAAGAAGGCGGTTGATTGGTTCCTGCGAGCGCCTAGCTTCCACTGCACTGTCAATTTAGGCGTGAACGGAGTCTAGGGACGTCCGCCTTCATTATTCACTGGTGTGACCAAGAAGGAGAGGGGTCGCCTCTTCTTAGTTTCAGCCGGTCTCGTGGTCCGGGACCTCACTTCGTGCAAGATTGAGGCTGTTATTACGGTCGGCATTAAAGTATTCGAGCGAGTGAGATTGGTCGGGATTGCGTCGGGAGGCGGGAGAGATTACTGTGGTTCTTTCAGTGAAAGTATGCAAAGCTGGATCCGGTTCATGGTGTACTTGTAAAGCGAATCGTCTGTTTCGTGACCTATGTGAATATGGGCGCGCCGCGCGGTAGCTCACATTGGACGAAATTAACATAAACGGAGAAGCTCAAAAATATGTTTTTACCCGAGAATATTCGTAGAACGGCTGAAGAAGCTAACTGCATGGGTTACGCTTCTTATAGTTTTAATAAAACTGCATTCGTGATTAGAGGATGGCCTGTTTTGCTAGTGATTTGGCACAGCACTCTGCATTGAAGAAATGACTTCCACCGATGATGGTGAGGCCACCGCACAGAAGATTTGGTAGCCACTAACGACTATTTTCTGTGGTACCGGTTTCACATCTGCATATTCTTCTCCTCGCGAAATCAGCGATGAAGAGTTTCTAAAGGGAAACAAAGCGGCATCCTCTTACGCTCAACTTCGGGATTGCCCGTGGTGTTGACAGCCTAATAAATGCTGTGTGCTGAGCGTATAGGTGGAGATTATCGGGAACACATATCTTTCTAAACAGACCAGGGAGCATAACGCAAACTTCGGTGGCTGCTAAATACCACCGACTGACCCGGCACTGTACTTATATACTCCTCTCAGGCTGTTAGAACTCCCCAAGTGGCGAGACCGACGATCGACTCAGATTCTCTTCTTCATCAATTTATCCAAGATTCCGGGCCGTCTCTTTTTCGATCGAATCGAAAATAATAGAGACAAAGCTGGGCAGACTTTTCAGCGAGGCAGCCCGCCGGCGCCGCCCGCAATGTTGCGTGAAAGATGCCCGGCCACCATTTCCGCACTGCGCATCCGACGCGACCACCGATCTTCATCACGCAACTTTTAAGTGGAGCACGTCGACGTGATGTGTGCTCTACACACTTTGTTTTTTTCTTACCTTGCCTCTTAGGGCCTTGTTACTTTTTGTTTCATTGTGGGTGTGCGTTTGCGTGTGTGTTTGTTTTTTTTCGTCGCACAGTGTGCTAGCTAGCTCCTGGCGCGTCTTTTGTTTTCTTGACAAAGTTTTAAACGTTGTTCTCGCCCTCCGTGCGTTCCCGAAGGTTTTCCTGCCGGCATCGGAGGTTGCCGGGGGCGAGTGTAATCCATCTTCATTACGCCTTCTTATCCGGCTGTAATTTTAACTGACAGTGACGGATTACGGGTAGCCAGGCTTTCTGGCCCTACCGCTTGGGAGCCTGCGCCTGCGTGTGCGCGTGTGCGCACATACGCTGTGTGCGGTTGCCATCAAAAGACAACGTGCGAGGCCGCCAAAAAATAAAAATCTAGAACGCGTTTTTTGTTTTTTTGTTTTTGTAGATGGATAAAAAGCGCAAAGGACAGCGAGAAAAATGAAGGAGAGACATAGCTTGACGCGGATTTTCGATGTTTTGAGGCGCCGACGGGAGCGGTGGCGTATTACGCGCACAGTATGTGCGCGGACTGACGTCGACGACGACGACGAAAATTGCGCGCACTCGCGCGAACGGAAAATTGCGGTTGAGGTCCTCTGGAGTGGAAGCGAATGCTGCGCCCGCTTATTATGCGGGCTTTCGAAGGGATTTTTGAAGTGGTGTTTCCGCCGTACGATGAAGTCAGGCTGTACTTTCTGTATTGTCCTCTGAAGTGGTGGCGGTGCTTCTCTATTATTTCCTTTCGCTTTTGTATGTGTCTGCTCATGTTCCTAAGATAAGTTTTTTTTTCTTTTTCGCGAAATTGCTTGGCGTTGTTGCGTCTGACGCGTTGTATGTAAGGACGTGATTGCACTCATGTTACTATTTCTCTAGTTCGCGGTATAGGTTACGATTTCAAGCTTTCAACTACAACTGTTCTTTAAAACCAAAACAGAAAAATAAAGGAAAAGAAATTTAAGCAGCATTTTACAAATGTTTTCAGAGCACAGAGAGAATCTATGCAGCATTTTACAAATGTTTACAGAGCTCAGCTTCAGCTTATTCATTGGTTTGAATGAGAACTCGCGCCTAGGAGGCACTTTCCAAAGCCATCCACTCGTGCCCGTGAGTTTGTCAGCACTGCATATGTTTGGGAGGTCAAGTGTAACTGTAAAAGGAACGTGGGACATAAGACGTTACGATTACTTTTTGGATTGTAGTCCCACATAAAAGTCCACTTTTTGTTGAAAATAGGAAGCGCTGATTAATGTGCATATATCCGTATGTTTATTCTCTCAGCCGAACATAAAACTAGTCGATCGCGACTCTAAATATGTTCAGGCTTTGTCGTTTTTATATTATTTATTTAATTTTAAGAGCAGGAGAGATACATATTCTTTTTTTGCGCGATATAAAGAACATTAGATGACAATATTACATGCGCCCATTGAAAGGCTGTTAGATCTTTTTGTAAAGTATATGTGAGCTTAGAGACGGATTCATATGACGCCATGCGCACTTTACTTCGGAATCCCAGCTATCACTAAAGCCCCTTCATGTTTCATAAGTAGCGCAAGGTGCGTCGATGCAAGAGGCACGTGCAACGTGCAGCCCTTGGGAAGATCATGGCGGCACAGCGCAGCACTGAGGCTAGAATTCATACGCCATGTCCTTTCTAGAAGTGGCGCGTGGCACGTGCCTCAAGCATTTCCACAACAATCAACGGCGCCAGTTTTCTCAGGACACAGGGGCTTTAGGTATCATGCAAGAGACAATAAAAAAACAAACAAAAAACATCGCGTGCTGTACAAAAAATAAAGAATTAAATAGGTAGTGCATGGATTGAGCTAAACATGCGGAGGTTTATAACCGGGGACCATATTAAGGAGGACATAACTTTATAACCCTAATTCACTAGGACAGGCACCAAGCACCAGACACTGAGCTATATCTTCCGCTGCCACTGAGACTGATTTTGAGATTGGCAAATCATACAGCGGTTAGCCCTCACTAACGGATCCTTAAAGAAACGCTGAAATGGAAAAAGATTGAAGGGCCTAGATGGGACATATTTTTGTTGTTGCTTTCTTCACAATTTTTTCTTTCCAATATTTACGTTGACAATATTACTTGGCCACACGGGGTCAGTGAGCGAAACGACTATTTTGTGAGAGTTAAGCTGAAAGCGATAAAAACATATATAGAGTTTTGAAAGGAAAAGAAAAAAAAAAGAAAAAGAAGAGAGCATAAATCGCACCATGTCGAACAGTCGGCCAATCGAAACGCCACTGACGTCTTTGCGAGATAAATCGTGCAAAACGGCACTGTTGAATACACTGAGACACCGACGTCACCCTTGCTTCTCTCCCTGGACTGTTAATTTTTTATCTTTTTTTCTTTGTTCCTTTAAACTTCCCCAAAGGTGTCCAAAGCGGCGAGAAGGATAGTCAGAGATCTCACGCACGCTCTTTTCCTCTTTTCTTTTACCGCGACTCAAGAGCCGAAATACACGGAACGAAAGGAGAACTCCAAGGCCGATGGGGCCCAATGAGCAAGAATGGAACCCAAACCGGCGCAAAATGATGTTCCCAAAGGCCTCGTTTGTTTCTCACTAAGCACCGCTTTGGGAGAGGGCACACCGATAGAGAGAAGAAAAGAAAAAAAAGAAAGGCGAGGAAGAGAAGCGTTTTCAGTGCACCGCACAGGAGCCCCGGGCCGAGAACCTCCAACGCACTCGTCTCCGAACTCGAAAATCGTATATATGGGCTCTTCTTAATAGTGGAACAGGGAACGGCGCTTTCCAACTGGCTCGGCTA
This sequence comes from Ixodes ricinus, assembly GCA_037355805.1. Lineage (NCBI taxonomy): Eukaryota > Metazoa > Arthropoda > Arachnida > Ixodida > Ixodidae > Ixodes > Ixodes ricinus. Next base: position 34,074 of record JAZHYW010049160.1, on the reverse strand, counting down.
TTCGAATACGGAGGTTTATAACCGAGGGTCCTTCAACGACCCCACGAGGGTTCCTGAGAAGGGGCAGTGGAAGGAGAGGGAGAGTCGGTCCTAGAGGGGCAGAAATTCGCATCAGGCGTCGACTTCTCAAGAGACAAATGACCCCAGAAGAGTCAGTCCGTATCTCGACTGAAAAGTGCAAATGCTTGTCTGGTCACCCCGGGCCTTTCTTTTATTCGCGACGATCTGTCTCTTGCCGAGGGAAGGGCCCGCTTCGATGTGGATTTATGCCGGGGTTCGCTGATGGCGTTTACGGCTTTTTTATTTCTTTTTTATTTCGTCGTTTTTCGCTTTCTTTCGGACGTTCGCGAGGACTCCTTCCTTTCGCCTTCGTTTTTTTACGGGCGCTCGTTTCTGCGGGTAAGTACTGTCGCCCTTACCCTCCCCCGTCCGCCCCTTACCGACGCCCACACTTCATTTTTATTAACGGTTATGGAGATGGTGGACGGCGGAAACGGCCGGTGAAGGGTGTCCCTTCCCTCTTTTACTGCTCTCTCGGCAAGATTTGCAATTGGGACGTGACTGTTTCACTCCAGGTGGGGAGCATGTATATTCGCCATTTGATTCCCCTTTCCGTTTCGTTTGGTTTCTTGTGGTTGTTTTTTTTTATCGGTCGTCGTGAAAACGTCGTGGCGTGGGATGAGATGTGGCCCGTATATATTCGCCGGGAGGTTTATGTGTCGTGTGATCGTGGGAAGGCATCGGTGGACGGAGCATGCTACGAGCCCGGGACGCTCCGTGAATGGCGACGTAGACAAGGGCGTAAAAGCATTGGCGAAATGTTCCCCCTCTCCCCTTTCTCCCCTTCCTCCCCACTTATCACTTTTTATGTGTACGGACCCGAATGGAATTGTTGTTTCGGACGCTTTACGTGCTTACGGTCAGAGACTATTACAAATAACCAGTGGTGTGTGGAAGACAAAGTATGGGGTCCGCGCGAGAGTGTTTTTCTTTTTTCTTTCTTTCAGTTCCGTTGTTGCCTTGGACACCGATGGTTTAAACAACTACCATACTCCGTGAGCTGGGATGGTCTCGAAGAAAATGTCTGACTTACATAAAAATGCGATAATAATAATAATAAAACAAATATTAAAGGTATGTCTTATTAACGTTTAGGGCCGTATTGTTTCGGGAACGACATGGTATAAAACTCAAAATTTTCTGTTTCCTGCGAAGTCGGATTTCCCTGCGGCTGCCGTGCCTGCGAGTTGCTTTACCTTGAAAAGCAAGGGACTAAATCGTATTTCCTAAAATATATTTTTTTAAGATCTTGTTTGTTTGTTTTCATATAAATGGTGCTTTGTACTATGTTTGGTAATTGAGGGGGGCAGAGGACCAGTCAAGCTGCTCCGACAGGCTTTTATCCTCAGCTCTCAAAATACTTACATGGTAAATAAACTATTATTATTATCATCATAATACTTCTACGTACCAGAGAAAACATTTGATTCGTTCGAAAAATAACTTGTCGTTTTTACTACACATTGTGCCGTCAGAGACATAAAACATTAAACCACGGTCGCACGTCTAATGCAATACGGAAAAGACAGTCTTCAGACACGGTCTGATGTGTGTTTCTTTCTTGTATGACGGTCCCATTGGTCACACAACTGTCTGCAGGCGTGATCAAAGTGTACGTACTTGATAAAGAAAACATGCTCCGAACATGTTTCAGGCCTGTCCGCAGATCGTTCTGTCATCATGTCTGCAGCGAACAGCGTGTCTTTTGTGGGACGCGTGAGCAGTGCGAGCGCGGCTTTAGAGAGCGTCAACACATACGTTTCCCCCGTCGGCACCACCTGGTGACGAGTGTTCGAGTTACAGCGTCCCTGACATGTGTATGATCAATCGGTAGCAATCCGACGTCTCGATATACCCGGACGTTTTTATTATACAACGCTCTGTTTTGTTTTTTTTTAATCTTTAGAACTTTTTTTTAAATTATTATTGCCAAACGCCAAATCTGTTTAGTTGTTGCCTTTCCAGTGAGGGAATTGTGACCGGTTCAGAGATTTGTGCTTGCGTGCAGCCGACTGTGTGACGACTTCTTGTGTTCCATTACGACGCGTTACGGAGGGCCTTGGTTTGGCATAGCAAACATCTGATCGTAAGCAGTCATGAGAGGTCATAACTCGGTTACACTCAAATGCCGGTGACTGGACCAGTCTTCAGTTTGCCTCAAGATCTCGCAACTACAGTTAGTTTCACGTTATGTGCAAACGAAGGGGAAGCTATACGAGCCTGAGTATATGTGTCCCCTCGATGCTTGCACTACGCGAGCTTGCGTGCTTAGCAGGAACGCTTAAAGCCATGGAGTTCGCCCATGAACGGAAACGGAGTATAGGAACTATTCACTGGACGCCATATTTGAGGTCAATGTTTAAAGCGCATGCTCACAACGAGCTCACATTAATAGGCTGCTAAGACCAGCAATCTTGATGGTTCGGAATGCACGTTGCAAAAGAACTGTGGAAGCTCGCCGTCAGCACGCGCTCAGAAGTCGCGCACACAGCTATGGCCGCCAGTGAATACTCCCTATTCACCGATGTTTGTTTGCAAACAAGCTCGCTCCCGCCCGCTATCGGCAGACCCTGCGCGCTTCCTGGTTTTCCTTTTCTTTTCCTTGTGTCTCACATCCTTTTGTTATATGTACTACGTTCTGCAAGGCGCGCGGGTTCTTACAAACGTATTACAGGTACTTTTCTGTGGGAAAATCTTGCCCGATCACTGTGCGTGGCTGGAGAACAAATAAATACACTACCGGAAGTCTACTGGGGAACTAAATGCAGTGGCGCCCTCGTGCTACCAACTCCCGCCGAATGCGGTGAATAGTGTTTTATGCACCACTATACTCTGTTTCACGATAACTTGGCAAACTGTGCAGGCTATGGCTCCGCGACCCCATAAGAGCGTTGGACCGAGGCACGTGACCCCAAGTCACGGGAGCGTCTGTGTCACTGCGCCAAATGCAAGGCCCAGAGGAACCTGCTGTCGTCTGCTGGGCAAAAGTCGTCTGCTACGAAACCAACCAACTTCGGATGAACGTCCACCCCCGCAACATTGCAGTCGCTTGAGTGGCGAGCTCTTCGGGAACAATTCCTGAGACAAACATAGGCTCAATTTAACCGCGAATCTGTGGCGGGTGCTAATGTCAGGGCGATGTTTTGAGCGGAAGAAGTCGACTACTAGGCTGCGATCGCCAACAACCACAACGCTACAAGGAGAGAAAAACAAAACATTGGAGCGGATACGGATATGGCGTTACATTCTTGGTTTACATATTATTTGAAACTAATTAATTTGTGAATATTAATTCCTTATATATTTATATATATTCTCGATAGAGATGAAGTCACGAGTTGCCGTTAAAAGTAAAAGAAGCGTAGAACTACTTTTTGCCGCGGACGGCGCTGTTGCCGTGGCGGAAACGAGGCGTCCGTGGCCTCGAGTCCCATGGTACGGTGTTCTAGAGAGTTGTAGTGGCAAGAGCGGCGGTCACCGCGTGAAGATTTTGCGCGTAGACGACACCGTAGCGCTGCTGTTCTGTGCCCTAGGAACTGTGGCAAGAGGCTTGAATAAAGAAGAACGAAGCGCCGGCGACACAAGCGCTTCATGTCTATACTTCGTTTCAGCTTGGGTCAGACGCAGCCGACACTACAAGCACGAGCGTCGTGGCCCTGAACAGTGCCTCTCGACGTGCACGAGCGCGCGTGCTTGGCAGGGACGCTGGAAGCCGGAGCTCGCGCTTGTAGCCATCGGCTGCGTCATGACCAAGCTGAAACGGAAGTATAGAGCCTCAGCCTGTATCATCGGACTCGTCTACAGGAACGTACCCCCGTCAGCCTCGTCGTCGGCGCTGCTCGGCGTGTACTACTGTGGTTCGACTGGAGCTTTTCGCGACGCAGAACAAGTGCTAATGTGAAAAATTGTCGGTTTTCCTTTGCACTAATGCCTCTGGAGTGTGTGCTATCCTATACTTTTATTATTCGCGTATTTTTGATGGAGATCATTTGATAAATATCGACCCCCCCCCCCTTCCCAGTACTGACAGGTCGTTCAGCAACGCTATCACTTGGGCTGCACGCTTAATAGCTGCGAAAGAAACCACGCGATACTGATATAACAAGAAAAAATAGACTAATAAATCTCAATAAATTTCTCACTTTTTTAATGGTGAGAGGAACAATAAACTGCTGTATTGTTTTTATTCATCGTGTTGCTGATGTGGGGACCAGCGTTGTGTAAGGTGCAAGGCGGAGCGCGTTTGGGAACGGCCAAGATGCCACTGCAACTGGCGAACACAAAACAAATTGTTTTTCGTGGAAGGCAGTCTATGAAGAAAAAATACCTCGATTGGGAGTACATGAAGCGTTAAAATACGATATGAACACAAACTTCAACAACCCTTAATATGAAAAAAATTATTCTCAACTCACTGCTTTATGACTTCTCAAAAGTGGTAATACACTTCATCGACATACACAGCAAGCACATGACAGATATCCGCCAACATCGTACGCAAAAAGACTACAAAATAGTCATAATATATTGGGGCATAGAATCCTAACCTCTTCGCCCTTGACGATGTGCACATAGTCCCGAAGGATAAGGCGCGGTTCAAAATGTCTCTCGCACACCGCTGATGTCCCAGCGAGGCGTTTATCTTCTCGATTAAGATTTTTTTCCCCACTGTAGTCTGCGCGACTCCTCCTTTGGCGCACAAAACAGCGACGGCTTACGATCGCTGGTGGCTGCCCTTGTTGACCGGGTAGCCCGACTTGCATCCCGGCGCGAAGCAGTGTGTGCGTCCGTCTTTTTCTTGCATTTATGACCGAGACAGCAACGGAACGGGGAAGACTCCCCACCACTACACCACAAAGAAAAGTGCTACGGTGCTACGTTCGGGAGAAGCGTACCGCCTCAACTTCGTCGTCTTCTTCGCTCATCGCACATCTGCCACAAATTCTCCTAGGGCACGGAACTCCAGCGCCACTCGCGGCATCTACGTTGACCGTCTTCACGCGGCCCATTGTAAGCGGGCGCTGCTCTTGCCACTACACCCTCTAGAACACTGTACCCATGGAGTGCTCAGTGTTGTCACGTGCCTTGCTCCGACGCTCTTATTCGGTCGAGGGGTCGGAACCTCCACAGTTGACCAAGTTATCGTGAAACGGAGTGCACTACTATGTGCTAAACTGCGTCTTCTGAGTCATGCATTACGCAGTGGGCCGCATAAACGACTGGCTGCAACTGCCGCCTGTATCAATATTAGTTTGGTTCACAAACATTCACGTTTCACTTGGATCACTTTGATCGACTGCGTTGAAAAGACACTGGCGCCATCTACCGCGTAGCCCTGGAACTCCTCCAGTATCCGTACATATTTTTATAATTTATTTATGTATCCTTTTTTCATCGTGGGCTCGAAATAATTCTTAGGACGTTAACCATATAAGTGACCGTTTTTTTATGGATATTACGTGGATTTGATTAAGAAAATACTGCAAAACCTTCGGTCAAATTATACGCACTTCCAGGGCTATCTAATAGATTGCGGCAGTGTGCCAGTATGTTATCTCCTCGTGAGCGTTTACTGAGGAACGCAGAGCAGTCGGTCACAGTCAAGCACAAATGTGTGAACCAATTCCTCAAAGGAGCCATGAAACGAATTTTGACTGGGATAAAAGATTTTAAATTGGAACTTTACTAATCGCATATCATTTAGTTGGCCAAAAGAAAGAGGGTAGAAAGTCAAAAGCCAGCTTTTCGGTATGAACATTTGAAAATATAGCGGACTATTTCGTACCTTCTTTCCATCGGAAGCTCCCCGCCTTTTCACTATGATACATCCGCGGTTCCCATTGCGCGTCAGCGGTGCCAAACTGACGTCAGCCGAGCCCAGCTCACGCATTGGACACGAGAACTGCGTCACTCGGACGTATGCGCTCGTCAACAATCAATCCGTCAACGAATATTCGGATTCGCGTTCGTGGCCACCGAGGGCCTGACGGAACTTATCGTCACTGAGGAATGACAAGTTTTATGGTGTGTATAAAAGCACGGTGGAAGCTAGGAGTCATCGCACCGCTGCCGAAGAATGTCAGGAGACTACGTGATTTCACAATTCGCATTTGAGTTGAGGATTAAAGCTAAGGAGGAAGAAGTAGGAAAATCGTTTCATGACCCCTTTAACAGAGGTGAAGATTGGAACCCGCGATCTCAAAGTCCACTGCAGTGCGAAGTTTCGGTTCATGTGTTCCTACGCTGCGGTGTATTACCACACTTTGCAATCCCTATAGAACGTTCTTTACTTACGAATTCGCGCAAACAAAAATAGAGCTACCTTTATATTTTTTTCGGATCTCCCCACGGTGAAGGTTTTCAAAGCTCCAGGTCACGCTGCTCATACATCATACAAAAGACAGTCTGCAAACACGAGTCACCGCAGTATCCGTGGCTCGAATGCCGCGTGCCAAGTTTTCCCCCTGGACTCATTGCCATGCGGCATTCGAAGCACGGATCATCGCGGGGACTCGCGTACGAGTCTGTATGCGGACTGTCTTTCGTATGATGTGTAATGCCCGTGTCCCACTAGAGCGACATACAGAAACAAAAGACAACGACAAGCCTCAAACCAGTCCGTGATTTGGAGCTTGTAGAAAAGAGCTTGCCAAACACGGCATCGCACGCGAGGGTTCTTTGGAGCTGCATTCGCTCGTGCTTATTTAACGAGCACCGAAGGACTAAATGCCTCCAAAGGTACCACGCGAGTATGCTGCAGGGTTGGAGCTTGTCGCTGTCTCTGCTGTCGTCAGTGGCACGGGCATAAGCAGTGTGACCGACAGTGCCACACGGCAAACGTCAGTCCCCTAATTTGCACTCTGTACAGCCAGTGCGTCGAGAGATATTCAGGTTCGGGTAAGTGAGTCGCGGCCAATCCAAGCGGTGAAGAAAGTCGGCCAACTCTCCAGCATTGTCCGGGGGAACAGTATATGCACTCGGAGCGTTTCCCTGTTGATGCCCGCACATATTACCGCGTCTTCTGACGCGAGTGCAAGTGCATGGTTGTGAATGTTTAGGTAGCTCGATCTTAATTCGGCGTTTCCTGGTATAGATGTAGATGAAAAAAGAAAGCAACAACTGCATATCTGTTTTACATACCATGAGTAGCACAACCAATTTATATTATAGAATATCTAAAAAACAAAAATAGTTTTCATAAAAAAACGAACTTATTCCTACAGTTCTTGAGTCCGCCAATCGATCCTCTTTAATTTTGTTTCATTTGAGCTAAACAAAAAGAAAAAGGAGCGGTTTTTTTAAAGACAAAAATGATTCATTTAAATATTTATTTCGAGCAACCCAGGGTTTACTCTTAAATAAAGCTCTAGAAAATTGAAGCGACTTTTTACGAAACCAAACAACTTAATTGCAAGGGCTTTTGCCATCTAACCAAAAGTAGACAGGAACTATCATCAACAACAAAAAAATCCTTATAGAGCTACGTGACTCGAAAATTTCCCCGCCAATGCACTGGAAGCCGGCGGCTGATACACCCTCTTAGTACGCTTAACAGCGCAAAAAACAAATGCCAAATCCGGAAAACCGTGCTTGTCTACTCAGTCGCCCCTTAGCCGGTTTCGATAATAGCGGGCGTTGCAGCGAGGTGCGGTCGTGTAATCACCACTGCGTGATGTACGTCAAAGACTCCAGATTAGCGGTCGTACCGCACCTGCCGAATCGCACTGGGCAAGAGCTGAAACAGTCACGCCCTTATTGGTTCACATCAGCCACCTGGAAAACAAACATAAATTACTCGTTTGTTTCTGACACAGAGTTTGGTTGACGGAGCCGAACGCTGCTTCAGTGTACGGATGTTGCTCGAATCCAATCCCTGGAGCAACGACCGTATACACGACTTTCAGCCGAACGCTACGCTGACGCAGAACTCGGGTCCAATTTATGCTTAGCGCTCATTGGAGGCAGATGACGTAAAGCATCAAGGGCACAGGCCTCGTGTTAAGTAAACACCGAACTGTGTGAAAAGCAGGCTGAATAACGATATAGCTATTGCTCGATTTCTCATCTAATACAGCCGACGTCGTTTTCACGGCCGTTCGAATGCGAGTTTCACGCGTTCGAACGCAAGAGCCAAACGCCGGACGCTGGCGTTCCGAGTTCCAACGCGTTCGACGAGTGCAGTGGAGAAAAAGGCAGCTAGCTTTGAGGCCTGCCCGCTAATATGGTGCCTGGAACGCGTTTCCGACTGGTATATTTACTGCGTTCAAAAAATGTTGCCCCTCGATTTCCTCCCGATGACGTCATACAAGTTTCATGCTGCCGCCGGTCGCGACCCTGGCGGTGTCCCAGCAGCGGTAGTGGATCTGGCAGACGCCTGTTCTGCTGCAGGTTGCTCTTCAGCTTGTGGGGATCAAGTTACTCACAGGGCCGAGCCAATAAAGGTCCGATGCCCTAAAAGCACTCCCACCGCGCGGCTACGCTACCAAGAGAGCGGTTGCCGCGCCGGGTTTGTTCGCTGACTGTAACGAGTAGAAGTAGCCACGTCATACCAGACGATGATCCAGATCCAGAGCTCGTTTATTGAAACTAGGGTTTCGTAAACTGCGGCCGATATAGTAGAGAGTTTTAGGGAACCGTTTTTGCTCATTTGATACGGAATGATGTGCCTTCCGATACGAAGTGCGCAGGTTGCCAGTCTTCTGTCGTAGCGCATGCGCAGTTCGAACTGGAGGGATCATTTGTACCGTATCGGATGTGCAAAAACGGTTTCCTAAAACTCTATAGCGTCGGGTCATGGGCTTCGAACCAGTCGTCGACCGGAGAGCCGAAGACGTCGCATATCGTCGTCAGCTCAGATGTCGACAATTCACATCGTTCGTCCATCGAGTCCAAGGGATCACACCGCCGACCGCCGAGGCGCGGGCGGACCTGCTCCGTGACACCGGCTGGCTTGTTTTTTCGATAGAGGAGGAAAAGACCTCCCCAAATGGGAAGTGAGAGAGGAAATAGCGAGAGAGAGGGCAAAACGGGTTATTCGCTTTCAAAGACGCCGGCGTGCGACGACTCGAAGAGACAAAGATTGCGCAATCGCGATCATATCGCAGTTGGGGAATAAGGATTCCCACGCGCTTGACAGTCCACGGAAGCTTCGGCAGACAGGAGTTGAAACGCCGTGACGACAGCGACATTCGTGTCTGCTCGTGCTTTTTGCCGGAATTTCTGTGACCAACCGCCAGGATCGCGATATCCGACAGCGTGACACTCCGGCTTTTTTGTGGCGTCATTTGTTGACACTCCGGGACAACTTTAGATGCACGGGGAAAATGGGGACGCTAAACACACCAGTCGGAGACGCGTTCCAGGCACCCTACCCACTAATCATTGGAACCAGAGCTCGGCGTTCTAACGTCCCCGCATTCTCTCGACTCCTCCTCCTCCTCAGTTTCTCGCTGCATACTGTCAATAAAAAGTCCCTTGCTAAAGAAATAAAACAAAATGACCAGGGCGTTCTTTTTTTTTAGTGTCCGGTTTGGAGCACGTTTTCGTCGCTTTCCGTCGTGCTTTGGCTGCACATGCACGGTCAAAGCTCGCTACACGCCACGTTATCGAAGGTGGGAACGCTCGCGCTTGTGGCGACGGGACAACTGTAACGAACGTTTCTGCCGTTCTCACGCTGTCAGCGACTATAAATAGGCTGGTTCACACATTTGCGTTTGATTGAACGTAATCGATTGCGTTGCAGACGCTCATGACCGCTCAAACAAGTATGCTTACGCAGAATTCGTTCAGCGTGTACTCAAAATTATTCTGAACATTGTTATGAGCGGCCATTTCTCATTGATCGTGCGTGGATTTAATCTCACAAAATACTGCAAATGTTTCATTCTCTGCTAAGCGCAAGTTCGTCTGCTACCTTTGCAAGGGTTCTGGTGACGTCAGAACGCCGAGCTCTGATTGGCTCTGACTGAAGGATAGTGGGTAGACCTCAGGACAGCTTACTTTGAGGTTTGCCCACTATCGTTCAATCAGAACCAATCAGAGCTCGGCGTTCTGACGTCACCACAACCCATGCGAAAAGAAGCAGACGAACTTGCGCTCAACATAGATATAAACAGATCGAAGGTAGATGGCGCCAGTGTGCCATTGTCGATACTCTCGTCGTAAGTTGTAACTTGTGAGAGGCTGTTCCCACGTAATCGGTCACATTCCAACGAAAAAGGGTGTACCAGCTTTTAGTATATTTGACTCTACATATCTTCTACAACCTCCCATATGTTAAACTCATTTTCGATCTCCAAAAAAAAAAGAAAAAAATGTTTGTGGCGGTGTTTAGCGTTGAAGCGCAACCGTCACCGTGAAACCCGCGGACGAGTCTCGGCGGCACTTACACGGACGCGACGTTATTGTTGTTGTCCGTAGCACAGCACGGCCAGCTCCGCTTTAGCGCGTCCCTGACGGCTCGGAACGTGCGAGCGAGTTCCCCCAAGCGCCGTGCGCACCATAACAGCCCGCGTGCGCGTCGGTTGCGGCGCCGGAGAGCACGAAAGAAGATTGTGATTGCCGGAACGTGATGTCATTGGCGCCCGCAAATATGGCCCTTTTTACGACCGCCATTCTTCGACGTTGTCCCCTAATCTCGCCGCCCATTGCGCGGCCCGTTTGCAGCCCGGGGCCCGAATGAACTGCCCGCCCGTGTGCGCCGAGGGGCCGATGGCTTTACGTGCCTGAATAAATACCGGGCGTCCTCCTAAGCCTAATTTTTGTCCGTTCCGCCACCGTTCCCAGCCGGGAGGCTTTTTTGTTTTCGTTTCTGGCGCTGTATTACGGCGGCGGGAGAACACAGGGACTTATGAACTGGGCGACGGGAGATACATCGACACGTACGGCAGAGAAAGCGTAGAAGAGCCGATGTAATGGGTGCACGCTATATATGTGTATATCAGCGGTGGTCTCTCGTGCTTTATAGGAATGCTATTGCGTGCCCGAATCTATATGCCTTTGAAATTGCTTAGCGCTTTGCTGACAACGGTCACGTCAGCTGCCTGCATAAAAAGATAAAATTCTGCGCATCAACTGCAACTGCCAGCTTCAGCAAAACAATGTGCACTCGAGGAGTTTAGCATGAGATATAATTCAATTAGGGACTTGTTGGCGTGTTTACCAATGAAGCCCTAACTCTAGAAATAGCGATGTGAACCAATTGATGGAAGTGCTCTTACGTTGTGCCGAAGTATTTGGGACGATGAGTGGTTCCTGAAAACCGACACAATATTCGGAGGCGCATAAATGTAAGAATGACATCTCTGGGTCTTCAAGTACAACAGCGATGCTGAATTCTTTTTAAATTCAGTGGGCACTACCAATGCCTTGAGGATTATGAGATGCGGTAATTTCACGGCAACCACCGTAGCGCAATCGAACATGTATGCAAATACTTTTTAGAAAAGCGGAGGATAATAACTACTTTTTTTTTACACTAGGACTGAGTTGTTGGGAACGTGCAGCTGTGGGTAAGAAAACGAGGCCACAACTGAATGTTTAAGATAACGGTCACCTCAAACACTCATAATAATGGTATTTCCTCGAAAACCTATGTTTTCTATCACCTGAAAAATATTAGCAGGTGTCGAAACTTTCAAGAAACTCCCACCATGACTCAGCAGGCACGCAACAATGCTGCACGCGGCAGCAACATACCGACCTCCCTGACAAAACCGGGCGGAGCCTCCTGACAAAGTGTGATCACCTGCGCGAGTGACGCGGTTCCATGACCGTCTGTATACGTGGCACGCAAATATAGACCCCCAGTGGGCAAACGAATCGCGTGCCAAAAGATACATCGCGTTTGCGTGGCGCGCGGGAGAGGGGGGGGGGGGGGTTACAAGATTTATTGTCCGGGCGTGGACCGCCGCGTTGCTGACCATTTAAGGCCGCCAGCAACGTCTTTTCTTCGTTCTTTCCTCGTCCGCAGAAACGGCGCTCTGTTTCAGCCCGTAAACTGGACGGGCCACGCGGCTCGTTCGGGTGGAGGGCCTGTCGCCGTGGGTGGCGCATCTTCGCCGGCTGCCGCTGGCAAGTTTAATGGCACTCGTAAATCCCACCAGGACGTAAATAATCGTCCCGACCGGCCGCCGACTCGCTTCCGTGCGCCGCGCCGCGATGCGACCTCCCGGGAAGAATTCGACACGATGACGCATGGAATCAGGTATACATCGACTTGAGGGGCTCGTCGTTGGTTGTTAAGTTTTGGCCTGGTGTTTTGGCTTGAATCATGACTCGGGGTACCCGACAAATTGTCTGTATGCGTTGACAGGCAAAGAGTTACACCGGGTGTCGCCATCCTCGAACATGTGATTCTGATCGCTGGTATCGTCATTGACTGCGCTTACATGGATGGAGTTAGGATTCCGTGCTTTCGGAGTTTATTTATAGTAAAATTCGGAAGGTGTTCTTCAGAGTTTATTTTTAGGTGCATATACGAGATTTAGCAGAGTTTATTTTTGTTATATTCACAACTCTGAATTTCGCAGCTTAAGTTTACTCAATTCCCAATTTTTCCAAATTCAAAAACAAAATAAATTAATAAACGTACCCTACATTCAGGAGAACTCAACTGTATCGTATGATGTTTCTGCAGTGGCATTTGGCATTGGCGCCCTTGCCATTGGCAATACTAATTATCCGACTACAAATATTGCAAAGAAGTGTTGCCTAAATAACAGTCGATACTTTGCAATAACTAAACTCCTGGACGACGTCGCTGCGAAGAATGTAAGCTTCAGCTGCACTACCACCATCCATTGGAATCGACGGGCTCGCAGCTTTTACTGTTACAAAAACAATACCCCTTCTTTCTCTAAGAAGCACGAATAGTACGGTCCATACTGAAACCTAAACAATGACTTTTGTCGTGACCCAGACTCGAAGTACCACGATCCGACTTGACGGTAAAAGGTAGAAAATCCCTTTTGTCAGTAGTCGTAGATGTGAAAGAAAATTGAAGTGATTTCTCCTCAGGACCACTGACCATCTACTATTTATTCGTAGAACACCGTCTTTATTTTTGTTTTGCTTTTTTTTCTGTTATTTTGCCGTCGTAACATTTGAATTCGGAGTTTCTCGGATTAATCCGAAACGACGAAAATTTTACAAAAAAATGTTTTTAGGGACTTTTTTCTTAAATGTATTTATCCGAAAATACGGAACCTTAGATAGAGCGCATTGAATCGAGACACGACGACAATAACTGATAAGAAGAGGAAGAGAAATCATTGGGAGCACTTGGTTGGTTTCCTCATGATTCCATGTGTCTCGGTAGCATCCACGTAAACGCAGCGCCACCAACAGCTCAAGAAATGCTTGGCGTGGCTCCTTATTTTTGCACTTCTTTGCTTAGTGTTTTGTTCTTCTGGCGTTCTTCCTCGCTAATGCTGCCATTGGCTGTGGCACAACTGCAGGAACTCGACCTGGCCCTGGCATTTCTTAAGCTGTGAGTGACTCTTCTAAACCATGAGACCGCAACATTGACCGAGCAAGCCGGTACTAATTATGTGGTGTCGAATGATACCATCGATAGCCCATGACCGGTGTGGAATTTTCGGTCCTGAAATGAGAGCATGCCTAATACTTCTCTGCAAAACCATGGTCAAGCCAGAGTGCCTCAACACCCTTTCCATTGAGGGTGATGCCATTCTTTGTACTACACCAGATGGCGACAGCCCGAGCTCTCCGGTAAAATTCGAAGAAATAGCCGATAACAAAATGCCGACGCAGCAAACGCGGGGTAGCGCAGCGCACGTGGATACTGATTGGTCGCTGATGTCGAGTTCCTGCTCGCCGGCCAGTCAAGCGCCCACGTTCTGCGCTACGCTACGAATTCGCTGCGCTGAACGCCGGAGTATAACAGAGCCTTTAGTGAGATCTGTCTATTCGTCAGCCATCGGCCATATACCATGCTGAATACGCTTAGTTCTCGTCCAGACTAAACGTCAGACATCTAAGGCAAACAAACATGGCGGTGTCTAGCATCGCTGTCTTCAGAACAAGATGCATAATGGTCTGTGCACTATGCGGAGAGCAAATCGTCTGCTTCCTGAGCAGGAGTTGCGGTGACGTCAGAACGACACCGAGCTCTGACTGGCTTTGACTGAATGGATAGTGGGTAGAAGTCAATGCTAGATGCCTTGAGGCCTACCCACTATTTTTTTCAATCAGCCAATAAGAGCTAGGCGTTCTGACATCATTGCAATATTATGCAAGAAGCAGACGAACTTGCTCTCCGCATTAAGCACACTCGTCGGCAACATTCAATGGTGCCCCCCCCCCCTCCAACGGGCTTTCGCTTATCCTTACCTTGCTCAAATTACAAAGTATGAGTAATGAATCATCCCTGTTTTCTAGATCCTCTTCTGATTCTTGCCGTTCTTAATGGTGTTTTCACACAGACGGAGATTTCTTCCACGGAGAGGAGCAAATGTAATCGTGATTCGAGGTCACGTGTGCCACATCACGGATGCCTGCTCTACTCCGTTCACCCTTAAGATGAGACAGCAGCCACTCCTACAACCACGAGAGCACGAGATTGCAGCTTTGAAGTGCTTTTCTGCAGTACAAGCGCTCGCGCTAGAAAAGCCCGTCTCAAAGCCAGGAGCGCGGGCTAGCTCGCGCTTGCAGCTATGGCTATAGTCTCAGCTTAAGGGTAAACGGAGTATAGGAAGTATTCACTGGCGGCCATAGTTGTGTGCGCGACTGCTGAGCGCGTGCTGATGGCGAGCTTCTACAGTTCTTTTGCAACGTGCATTCCACACCCTCAGGATTGTCGGTCTTAACAGCCTATTAATCTGGGCTCGTTCTAAGCGTGCGCTCTAGATAGCACCCACAAATATGGCGCCCAGTGAATACTTCTTATAGCAAGCAATCGTGATGTGGCGCACGTGACCTCGAAGCGCGATGACGTTTGCTCCTCTCTGTGAAAGAAATCTCCGTCACGTGAATACACTATTAGGCACTGCGAAGGACGAAGGAAACCAAACGCTGCTTCGAAGGGCGTGCCTACAGTGTCAAACACGAGCGTTCAATGACGACATTGGTCTAGAGCGTCGTTCGAGAATTCTTGATAGTTTTGCCCATGTTTGCCACTGTCGTTCACACTCATTTAGTTCAGGAAACGTAAAATTGCGAAGTCCCTTCAACACGAAAGCGTGCGTACGGATTCATCCAAGGTCGTCGGCAAGGAGAAAGATAACCACATACATTCCATCCACACCGTTGCTTCCCAAACGCTAACATGACTAGGAAATTTATTGCGCGTATACGCGCAACGGACATATCGGGTTTGCGTGCCAAAGCTGTATCGTGCTGCTTTATTAAAAATCTACAGGTCTGTCGATGAAACGCGACAGCCGGAGCGCGCTCAGGTTGATACACCATCCGTCATATCGACCAACCCTTCCAAGACACGCGAGGGACACAAAGAGAAAACAGAAACAGAGCGCGAAGCACGATCAAGGATTTGTGTAACTCCTTGGTTTTTAAATAAATCGTCGCAGGCCCACAATATTCGCGTGTCACCCCACCTGCAAGCAGCGTGTGATTCGAGTTCGCGCTGCGGCCATCGCTCATTTACCGCGTTTCCATCATCAATACGGATCTCATAAATGTTTAATAACTCGGCCGTTTTTTTTTCTCCGTGCGTTTAGAATAACAGTATCAATCATATAGGCAGGCATGGCTACGTGTTGGGCCTCGCCGCCTGCAGTGAGTGTACTCGGTCTTTTTCCTCTTTTGTTGCGTGTTTGTGTTTGTCCGTGTTCCAATCTCGAAAGTGCACGCACATTAAAGGACAGCTCGTTCAAAACGCAATTTACCGATCAATTGTAGCTCTACCGACTCGTGTGCTTGCGCGCCATTTTGTTTGTAATTTGAGTTCCGAGAAACGACGGCGTGTTAAAGGAGAGTCACGCAATATGCTATCCATTCTCTTTTGGCCCGTAAATTTTGTTTTCTGACTTTTTTTTCTCACATGGTTCTTTTTCTGCCACATTGTGTTCTCTTTCACTACATTTCTTTACCGGCTTCTGAGTGTTTTTACGTTCCTTTTCGTTTCTGTTCTTTCGCGTTGCAGCCTCCGCCTGTTCGTTGCACGAGAGAAACGCAAAAATTACCGTGCTTTAAAAATCAATTCATTTCGGCGCCCTTGATTTATTTCCCTCGCGTTCGCTACACCCGTAAAGACAGAGCGGGCGAAGAAGCTGAGAGAGAGAGAGAGAGAGAGGGAGGAAGAAGGATGGTGCCGTATTCGCGCAGCGTGATTTATCGGGGGTGCTGTTTCCGGAGCACAGGCTCCATTCATCATTAAGGAAACTTTCGAATCTGCTTCGCGTAATTTAATGACAATGGATGATTTGTCTCTGTGGCGGGCCCGCTTCGTTTTGGCTGTGGCAGCCCGCGCAATGTACTTTCATAATTTTTTTCCTTTACTGTTCTTTCTTTGCAATACTCACTTTGTTTTATTATTCTTCGGTATAGGGGACAGCTATAGAGGCCTCTTCAATTGTGTTTTTGCAGATTTCTATATGTAACTTCTAGGTTCTTTCACTAGAGGAAGATATTTTAGCGCGAGGAAAGTAGAGATTACTAGTAATTTCTCTACTTTCCAATATATATATTAGTTAATATCTTTTTTTACGGGCGAAGCTCCCTAGGGTTTAGCCTTGTCCGTCCGGCGTCCGTGCTCACATCGATTGCCATCCCATCTGTCTTCTTAAAGAAACAAAAAATGTTTGCGCAGTCGACAGGATTCGAACCTCTGCGGGGAGACCCCAATGGATTTCTAGTCCATCGCCTTAACCACTCGGCCACGACTGCGGGACGAGTAGGGGGCTCTGAGATGTGGTAGTAACTCAAGAGCTGGGGATGTCATGGATGAAACGTTGCATGTAGCCGCTCAACGTCTATACAGGAGAAGGCGCTGAGGTCAAATGCGTATATAATCGCGTTAAACTTTGCATGCATTGGCTCAACGTTTATAGACGAGCTGCGGTCAAATGCTCAAATGCGTATACAACCACGTTCTATACCACACATTCTCTTTCTGACATGGACCGCTGACTTAAGCGGTGGAGATGCGTTCCCACGGCTTCTAGCGGATCCAAGCTGATCCGCTAGAAGAACCACTGGCTCTGCATTTCACCGACCACAAAGCAGTAATAATGAAGTCGAAACGCAACCCGGAACTCAGCACTACCTATGAGCAATAAAAAAAAAATCAGCACCATCAGCACTACCGATGAACAAAATCAGTATCATCAGCACCACCAGAGCTTCGCCCCAATCAACATCATTCACCACGTGGAGATGCGGCCATCTTTTTTTAAGACGATTTATATTGAGCTTTTATTGAAGTTGGAAATTAACACACAAAAAAATACACGTACATAAACACGCTAACTTTTTTTATGTGTGTGTTTTGGGGGTGGCAGGTAGCGTCAAGAACATAAAAGCACCAGAATAGTTGGAGTGAGCTATCTAACCAGTATGTATATGCGATCTATGCAGCCGTACACCGCGTGTATCGGGAAGGTTCGCGGGATACGAAGCTCGCGCAGGCAGACTCGGGTAAGTATAGAGTTCAATACCGACTCATTTTGCTCTCCGCTCTACCTTACGATGGACTGCAGAGGGCGCTAGGAGCCATCGAAGTCAGTCCCACGCCGCGTGACTGTCACCGTGCCACGTCAGCTTCGGAAGGGGCGGAGCAACACGCGGGTACGTATGCGTCCCTTGATGCGTTTACATCTATGGAATATCAGGCTTAGGATCGTACCGCCCGCGCCGTAAGTCGTACGGGGTAACGGAGTCTAGTTCTTACACCAGCTGGACGGATGTACCGACCTGAATTTGCGTAATAACTGCAGCCAGAGGCATACATGTTTCAAACCCAGTTTAGCAGTGCTGCTGCACCGCATGGATTAATGGTTCCTCTGAAGAGAGAAAAAAAACAGCATTTTGAGGCAGTCTGATATTCCTCTGCTTGAAGTGCAAAATATCAAATTTAACAGATATCTTAAGAGCTGGGAAAAGTGATCTTTGCAAACGTTAGCTTACACTCAAACATGCCGTGAAAAGTAGCAGTTCTAATAGGCGTCTCGGCACATACATATCGGGGGCTCCATCATTTACTGAGCCTGCTAACGTTATGCTATGTGAGCGATAAGATTTATAAAGCAATAGGTTAGAGTCCCAGGGGTGGCCAGGCTGACCAGGCCTGAGAGCCGCAAACAAAACAACGAAATTTCTAAGAGCCGCGGGGGGGGGGGGGGGGGCAAACTTTTGTCCAGAGCAATAAACGAAACTCGAACTACTCTCAATCTATCCGAGTCAAAGGCATTTCAACTCTACATAAGGTAGCAGTAGCACAAGACTACCAAACCGCAACCTGTCTTTTGATTTAAAACGTACGTTTCATTTCTCTTTTGGGGAAGCGCTCGTGTGACCGGAAGGAAGGCGGAGGGGGGGGGGGGTAAGGGAGGCAGCCGCGAGCCGCACTTTAACACAGGAAGAGCCGCATGCGGCTCAGGAGCCGCAGCTTGGCCACCCCTGGGTTAGACCATACTGCGCGAGCGAAATTTCCCCATCAACAGCGGGAACAAGCCGAAGTTTCAAGGAAGACTGACTTTCCGCTCTAAAAACAAACATAAAAAAATGGTTATTTTTGCTTGTGGAATATGCAAAAACAGAACAATTAGCGTTTTTCTTTTCGAGACTATATTTAATTACTATGCATACACGCCAAACATTCTTGGTGATCTCCTCTTGCGGCTCCTGGTGATTGCCACAGAAAAACTGTGGAAACTTCGTCTTACGGGCTTCTCAAATATCTGTTCGTGTATGGTCTGATTTCTGCGTAAAAGTCGTGACCCCTGATCGTTGGCGCATGACCAGGAGCTTCAAACGGTTTGAGCAGTCACGATTGGTGTATTATATACCCTCAAAGCTTTATACTCCTTTTGAAATGATGTACGACACGGTACATGATAGTGGGCCTTCTAATACATATATAAATTTCATTTTGCAGGAGTATATGTAGCGGCGTTTAACTTCTTTCACTGGGCTGTTCAATCTAGTCCAGCACTAAATGCACTCTGCAAGCATTCCCCAGGGGCGTCTGGAACGAGCGTTTGGTCGCGGTACGCGACGCCAGGCTGCAATTACGAAATGGAACGTAGTTGTCGCTAAAAATGTCCCGGGTTGAGCGCGGTAATTCGTCGGGCGGTGTCGCCGTTCGAAGCACATGTTCGAGAGGCGGGGCTCGCTGATAACGCGCCTCTTGTGCCTTGGGACAAAGGGTTTAGGTAAAGCGACTCCTGGTAACTGAAATCCTGCTCCCGCCGAGCATCCTGCGTCTAATGGCCGATTAGTTGGGCAGCGTCGCGCTTTGGTCGCGGTATATAGTTGGGAGCCCGAAATGTTCTTCCTGTATCGAAAGTAACGGAAAAAGGAACACCTTCCTTCGATGCGCGACGCCTGCGCCTTACCGAAGTTTACTGTCGTTGTGTGGAAACGCTACAAAACGTTGTGAAAGCTGTTGTTGCGCTAGAGTGCGCTAAAATGAACGAGTCTTTTGACCGTAACCGGAATCACATGGAGTCCTTGAAGCTGCGTTAGAGGAATCGACGGCCAAGTGTGTTAACGCAGCGCAGCATGGAGCACGTGGAGCAAAAGCTCGCGCTGCAGAACCAAGAGATCGTGGGTTAAATCACCGCACCCACCGTTTTTATCTCAGATGTCGTACCGACGTGCGGTCGCGTCGTACCGACGTGCGGTCGCCGATTCACTATACTGCGTGATGCAGGCTAGCAAGGGGGTGCACTGGCTAAATTTTTCATCTATACTTCGTTTCACCTTAAAGGGGTACGGAAACGAAATGACGCGTCCGCGAGCCCTCAATGCCTCGCTTCAAGGTCGGCCAGCAAGAAGCGCAATGCCTATGGCGCTCGTGCTTTGCAGACTTAACTTCTGCAAAGCACGACAATCTTGATAGTGCGAATTCACGTTGCAGAAACACTTTGTAAGCTTTAACATTTACACCGTAAGCGCGTTAGCGTCCTCCGCCAAGTCACATTTAGGACTAAGTAACTCCACGAACGAGCCACACTGCCGCGAACTGGCGCTGCTTCTTACGAACTTATGACGTTGCGGCATTCCAACGGTGCTTCACAGACCACTACCAGACGCAAGTTTCAAATCTGCTAATTCGTTTTTAAATTGGCTTTCTTGGCTTTCTACCGGCAGCCCGGAAACTAGTACTAGACTATAGGTTAGTGTTTCTGGGCTGCCGGCACAACATAGACCACATCTAAACAACGAAGTAAGTGCAAACATTTCTTTTCCATACCCCTTTAAATGGATACTACAATGAAATTTCGGCGCTTATTTCTTGGTCTGGACTTGTTCAGGGAAATAATATCACATCAGACACCCCGATCTATTCCCGAAAAAGACACAAAAATGAATTTTAAAACGAATTAAGCGATTAGCAAATGGCACCTGGTGGATGTCGCTAAAGCCTCGTTTGTACGTCCGTCTGTGAACATTGACAGGTAGTGACGATGCCTGTCTCGCCTACAACTACTGTTCCTAGAACTACGCTCCGATTCACCCGCAGCGAAGGCTAGGAAGCGCGAGCTCATAGCGTTGGCAGCTGCCATTGGAGCACGAGAGCTTGTGCCGCCGAGATGTGCCCTAGAGCAAGGAGCTCGCGCTTGTAGCCTTTCCTGCGGTACAACACAAGGTGAAACAGAGCATATATAGCCTCACTGGTGCCCCAGGCGTGAAAGCATGTGCAGCGTGCGCGTGAACGTAGCTTTGGCAAGCTTGTATTTAACGCACTTGCACGAGCGGGCAGAGACACGACGGCGGCCAGATGCCCTGCTTGCAATCGTCTTGTCGACGTCAGCCTCGCCGCAGCTTTGCAAGTCCCGAGACAGGCTACGTCACGATTGCGCCGGACGTCACGTGCTCTCCGCTGGCTGCTCTCCGAGCGCTTGTCAAGGTGGGCCGTTCGGAGCGAAAAATACAGCCATCAGACTTAAAATAGAAATGTTTGATTGTCATGTACGGATATCGTGGATCATATTCAGCCTATTTCTGAACACGACGGCTATATTTCAAATATCGTTGAAGTACCCCTTTAAGTTCAGACGCAGCCGACGCCATGAGCTGATAGGACCAATAGGACAGTGACAAAAGCGTCCCATCATGTTTCTGTACGTGTTCTATAATCGCTCAACCAATTATAAACCGAAAATGCCCAGTTACTCGCGCTTTTGACGCTGCTTGATTTATGCCCAATGTTGCTGAAACTAAGTATAAAGCGGAAGCATCAGACGCCCAGTGGGTCTGACCATCTTTCCGGTGCCTGAACAAGCACATAACAAAATTAAATATTTTGTAAACAAAAAAAAAGTGTACAAACAAAAGTGATATATGTTGGTTTGCTACATCGCTCGGTTGCGACTTGTGACCATGCACTTTACAGCGTTGAGCTTCCCCCAAAGAACATATATTAATCTCAACTCTGTGCGATGATAATCAGGTGCATGCTTGTTGTGCGTTCAAATTTCTTAATCGGCCACCATTAAAGTTCCGTCACGCTGATTTCTGCGATATAATCGAGGGAATGCCCGTTTGTAGACAGCCCTGACAGGTGTCGTCACTGTAGTTGTGTCTTGCTTTCCACATCGTAGGCATCACAAAGACAGGTGGTGTCTTAAGAACTCACCTTACTTAGAGGCTCTAATTGTACAGCGTAATCATCCCCTCAAATAAATATAGCAAAAAGCAGCAGTTTTTTTGTTTGTTGTTGTTTTTTCGTTGAAAAGTTGTCTAGAAAAAAGTTTGGATTTAGCTAACTGTCAACTTTGATATATGAGTATGTTCACAGAAACATGTCATAGTATAGTCTAGCATAAAATACCTCAAGAGCGCCATCTCGTTCACAGGGACGCAGGAGTTGATCTAAAAGAATTCTGAGAAAGTTTTATTTCGACAAAAATTTATAAGTTGATGCTTACTCATATAATAATTGCCCCCCTCCCCACTTTATTTATTTATGTTTTTTAGACACGGTTTTTGTGTAGTTTGCATCCAGAGGAAAATAAAAGAATCCCGTCTCGTGGCTCCAAGACCCGCCTAAAAATCCTCGTTGTCGGGTTCGGCAAGTCTGTATCTCGGCCATGGTAGTGGTGCTCTGTCTGACAGAGGCTTATTGAGAAGAGGGCATCGTCATGTAACGGGGATTTCAGATGCTCGATGAAAAAGAAAAACAACTTAGACATATAGGTGGCCGAAATATTTTCTGAGTCGTTCTGCGGGACTTATAACCAGATATCCTCTTTTTGTGGAACACATAAACTTCCGAAATTCCCTGATGTTGTTGGCCAAACAAATAAGCAAGAAAGTCTCGTTCATTTCGAACAGCGACGCAAGGGACACTTGTAAAGCCAACGCGGCAGCCTGTTTATCCCCGCTGCCCGCATCTACTTAGAGGTCGGCCGGCATGCTTTGGACCGAGCGCGTGATTAAGTGCTTCGAGGCGCAGAAGAGATTAATGACACCGGCGGTTAGTGCCACCCACTATTATTTATGGAAATGACACGCCTGGTCCCCCAACGCGTACAGAGTCGCCGTACGCCACACTGCCGGGGCAAGAGGCGAATTATCGCGGCCCGACCAACTCCCAGCGCCTTTTACATTTTTCTTGTCGCTCGCCGCACCGGGTTCTTACTTCACCTCGTTTGCTCGCCGGTTATCTGTTACTCCGCAGTCTTTGCATAATAACTCAGCCCCAAAATTTCCGCCATCATTAACGCGGAGGGGTAGATGCGCTGGTCGGCTCGAGTATAGCGTGCAGCTATACTTCGCTCACTTCAAGCTGACAGTGTGGTGGAAGCTACGTGCTCGTTGGACCAGTCCTACGACAATTTTTTGCCAGGTGATCCCGTTCGCGCTCATGCCCACGCGCCGTCAGCGGGGTCACGTGATAAAAGAAAGACGTTTGATTGGTCCAGAGACCTGGCAGCTCCCCCTACACAGTAGGGGTGAGCGGAGTGGGGCCCAGCCTGCCTGCGCGCGTGAGGGACCGCGGGAGGGGTAGGTCCGTCCTGGCCGCGACGGCGCGCACAATTAAGTGGACAGACATAAATCATCGTCGTCGTTCGTCGTCACCGCCGTCATCATTGTAATCATTGTCACGGCTCTGATCTCTCCTCGTGGGGGAGTCCGGCCGCTAGCCTGACTGCATTGCAGCAGCCGGTGCTCTGATGATGAAGGATGGCGCTCGGATCTGCTCCCGCGTGTTGTGTGTCGCGGCGTCTGCATGCGGAGCTGGCTGCTGAGGCGAGGGCCGATTGCCCGAAAGATTGCGGAGCGCGCCCACTGGAAGCCCCGACGCTGCATGCACAGACTTCGCGTGGGGTCTCTCCTCTTTATCACGGCTGGCGGCGGGAGAAGGCGTTCCAAGAAAAGGCTCGGGGGGCCGTCCTATTTTGCGCGTTGGCACGTACGTGCACCGTGGTCTTGGAGAAGAGGTAAACTATCTCCCATCTTAGGTCATTACTTGGTAACTACTGGTCACTTTAGTCAGGCAAGGGTGCGAGGCAGAAGTGTCTCTCATTATAGGGTGGGATTTGCGTGGTGGGAACAATGGGGGGGGGGGGGGGGGGCGAATTCTTGCTCTTTTCGTGCGACCTCGTTCGCGACGGTAAAAACGGCAGACTAGTTTAGTTACGCTGTGCAAGTAGCCGCGTCATGATTGCATTTTGGGGAGGGAAAAGAGGAAGTCAAAAGGAAACAGAGGACAACTTGGCAGGTGCTGTAATCCGACGTGCCTGCCTCGAATTACAACACCTGCTGTATTCGAAGTTGGAGGTCGAAAACCCTACGTTAACGATACAACTTTTTGGGGCTGGAAATTCTGTTTTAAACTTGAGTCTGCCGAGTGGGTATATTGAAAAAGACGATGGGGCGCACACCTTCGCCCTCGGCCTCTGGTAGCTCTTTTTGTTACACAGAAAGATTAGTGATGAAGCTATCGTAGATTGGAAGTGTGATAGTGCCTTGGTTTGGGCCTTGAAAAGAGATATGGGGTGACAGTTGGCAAGCTGAGAAATATTATATTAATCTAACTTGCTAGCTGAGTTCGACAAAAAAATTATTGTAGCCTGGCTGGCTCAATGTGGTGAGAAGTTTCACTCCAACATAAATTCAGGAAGTTTTCCTGTTTGTGTAAGTTTTAATTTGCTCGACGGCAGTGCCCATAGTTTTGTAATTTGTTTCTAAGTTCGTGCGATAGAAAAAAGATTTGCCGTGAAAATGCATTCCCTTCCTCTCCCTCTCGGCAACATAAACTGCTGGAGGTAAAAGAAGTATATACAGAAAGAGGTATCGAAAAAATCATTAGTGTGCAGCATTTATTTTTTGTTTGTGGTAAAGCTCGGATATGAACTACAACCATAAATGAAAACATAATTCTCTCGCAGAATATTACAACGTTCTCAATAAAAACAGGACAACGCAGCCCTATAGCTGAGAGAATATGCGGACTTTTTTTTTTCTTTTTTTGGGCCTAAAATGGAAGCGGTAAATAATATATTGACCCGAAAAACTTGCGTGCTCTGCCGTGATTAATGTAGACAAGATTTGAGCTACAACAATTAATCTGGCCTTCAGATACGGATACGGTTCCCAGAGTCCCCACTATCTTCCTCCATCATCTTGGTCAGACCGCTCGAATACTGGGGCTTAAACTTTGAGTTTTACAGCCCCAGCTAGAGCGTCTTTGAAAACTATCAAGTAGAACCAATAAGCACCGGGGGGATTTTACTCTTATATTATTCACCATAGTGCATGATCTGCTTCTCATTTTAGTACAAACTAGGGTGCCTCAATGTCCTTCTGTTTAGGGTGATGCCACCCTTTGTAGTACCTGATGCCGACAGCACGCGCTCACGTGGAAAATACAAAGAAATCGACGAAAACAAAATGTCGCCATAGCACAGTCAGCGCCACAGACGCGTGCAGGGACACGCTCTTTCACGCGCTTCTGAACAAAAAGGAAAATAAAAGTGTGGGACAAAATGGCCGGATGACTCCACCCTAAGCAAAGCGCACATAAAGGCACCCTAGTACAAACCTTCCTTCTAAATCAACCAAGATGCGTACTTTAAAAAAAACATGCCAATAAATAAGAACTCAAATAGCACGCGCTCTTTACAGAGATTTGGAAAGCTGTCAGGCGCGTATCAGACTGGATTTCGATACGAATAGGTTTTGCGTCAGAGAGTGCCGCAGCGAGGTGCAAGAAATGGTACACGATAGCACCATCACTGCTTCAGCTGTGCGCGACCAAAAGCGTCGCCGTGGTTGGTCTTACAGACCATGCATGGCCCAATGCTCACTATGATGACTTTGGTTGATTTAGTTCTGCTTTTTATCGACAACAATAACACGGTGTCGTTTCAGAACGCGATTACTCCACGCTGCCAAAGGGCTTTTACGCACGCCATCGAACTTGTCGTTTGCTACTGATAATTCTGTAGCACAAGTAGGAACCATAAGATGACGTCGTTGAAACATCTCGCCGCCAAGAGTCTATTCGTCGCCAGGCCTCAGGTCTTCAAACATGTATTGTCTGCTTTTTCACGGTCTTTGGTCTAGCCAGCGCAATCGGTAAAAGTGCCTCCGCGGTCACGTTCCTTGTCCTGCCTTGTCAGCGACGATGACACGTCTAAATAAGTTAGCCCGTCCACGTGATTTTTTTTTATTATTTGGGGTCTACATCCGATATCCTCGGCGCTTCCTGGCAGACTTTTCAGTTGGCTTTTATTCGAATTGAATCAGCACTTCAGCCACACTATACAAGCGGGTTTGACTATTTTTTGTGTGGGTGTGTCGTTCTTGTTGCCACTGCAAAGTGGCTGTCACTTTCGGTCCATTACGGAAAGACAGGCCGTCGGCTTGCACTTGACGCGTTTTCGTCACTCTTCTTGGAGCGAACAGCTCGGTCGAGTTCATTCGAGCCTCAAGTTACCGCCTAGGCGCCTCGGATCAATTGTGCCGCCTGGGATGTCGCGCTTGTTTCGCACAATCCCCCGACATTTGTCGCGCGCGCGCGCAATTCGATGAAGTATTTTACGTGTCGTGTTCCTCTTTGTGTCTGTTAAGTTCCCCGATCGCGCCTTTGAAAGACTATAGTCTCCGTCTCGAACTCACGTTGTCGGTTTCGGAAAACCATTGCGTGTTTTGTTTAGAAAAACAATCATCGTACAAAAAGAAATGGAGAAGGCAAAAAGTGGTGCAAGAAACACTGGAATTGGAGCCATGATCTGGAGTTTGGACGTTTGTAAGTTGTCTTACGGCTTGTCGAATATCATGTTGGGACTAAAAGTGCAAATTTAATCGAGGAATATGTTGCAGGAATTTCTGTATCAAAGAGAAAAAACAACGTGCGCTTTATTGCCTTCAATATGAACGCTTATTGTCCGTTATACAGCATACACTATAAGGGAAAACAGTTCTCGAAGAAAGAAGAAACTATGCTACCTATAGTTCCGTTTCGCATCCGGAGCACTTGGTGCAAGCAGAGTAGCACTCCACTTGTGATTATCATCTTCGAGGGCGCTTCCGTCTTACTCATTCCGAAGAGGGTATTCGTGAATATCTGATTTGATGTTTAAACATCGTGGTAATTTGGAAGTCAGATAACTCGACTTTAATATTTAAAAAAACACAAAAAAACACGGAGAGTATTCCTCAAGATTATGCTTCATCGGCGACATTGACGGACAGCTGCTTTTTCCGTAATGACGTAAACTCTTCCGAAGTCTAAACGCCAGCACATCGCGTATGAGCTACGAGTGAAGTGCTCCGAGCACGCGTCGTTTTATTAAACACATCGCTCCACCACAATTTTTTTAAATTTTATCCGGTTAAAGTTTTGTGAGTGTCTATTGTTTTACTGCAAATTCGTCACTGAGGCGTAGACAAATGCGGGCCCAAAGCCCACTAGGTCCCGCCGCAGCTTGTGCTCCGGCGTCAAAACGACTTCACGCGGAAAGACGAATCTGTCGCAAAACAAACCAAAGTTACCGAAATCAATTCGGATTTTCCACCTACCATTTTTTTTCCCCATCACGTACCCATTTTTGTTGCTTTCATTTTTCATTCTTTATACCCGTCTCACTCTCCTCCAGCTCATTGATCTCGGCGACGTCTCCACTTTCGCGCGAAGCAAGCACTCCGCGCTATTAACCGTCATCGCATCCCGTTCCACTCTTGAAAATCAACCGCGCACTCGTTTCTTTTATTTTTTTTTTTCGCGTGGTATATATACCATTTACTTACCCTTCTGCCTTCGTGCGATTTCGATTCGCGTGTAGTAGTATAGCAGCACTTTCGGCGAGCCTCGCCACGTTGCGGTACGTGTGCGGGCAACCCAAAAAAGATTACGTTCGTCAACCACGTCCCACGAGAGGGTCGTCGCAGCACGGAAAGGGGGACCGTGTCTCCAGATTGCGATTACCGCTGAGTGCGCGTAGTTCGAAACCCCCGGGTCGACGAGGAAGCACCGTACACCGAGCCGCACTCGTCCCGGGAGCGCTATAGACTTCGCTCACACCTAAGCTGACAGTGCGGTGGAGGCTGTGTGTCCATTGAACCCTTTCGCCACGTGATCAGGCTCACTCCCGTATAGCCACGGGCAAAGATGAGAAGGGAGGCGGTTGATTGGTCCGTCGACGTGCGTAACTTGCACCGCACTGTCAGCTTGCGGGGTGAACGGAGGTTAGGTAGAGGCGGTGGGTGTGATAGTGTTACGCGACCGAGCGTAACGTGCTTCTCCAGCGAGGTGTCGTCGCCTGTCAGTTCCTTTTTACGATGAAGTTGCGGCGTTCGCGTTTTCGCTTGTCGTTCCGTAACATTTTTTTTATTTTTTATTTCCGAGGGCAGGGTGCGATATGTCGTGTCGTGGAGTGGGGTGACGGAGAGAGAGGAGCAACGGTTCGATTCCGTGCTGCAGAAGCAGAAGCAACAGCAGCAGCAGCACGTCTTGCCACGGCGTTGTAACCGCGCGTGTTATTAAATGTGACGTTCGAAGGAGCTCGATTGCCCATTGGGGGAAAAAAATGTCGAGGGTTGGAGCGCGCGATCATGAAAGCTTGACATTGGGAACACGTCTTGTGTCTGGGCAGCCGCCGTGGGTGAACGCTGATACGACAGATTGAGAAGCGGCCGTTCTCGTGGGAGATGTGGCGTCAAATTCATATGGCACGACTCTGGCATGGACAAAGCAGCGCGGGGCGAGCTTGCTGCGCACTCCAGTTTTGTGTCGCCTTCCGGTAAGAACCTGATCGAGTCACTAACACAAAAAAAACAACGTGCTGTGCACTCTGTTTCAGTTTTGTGTCGACCTCTAGTAAGGACCCGATCGAGTAACTGAGTACTAAGAAATGAAAGCGCTGAAGAAGCTAAGTCTCTTAGCGAAACATTGGCCGCCACTTTAAGGCCTTCAGTGCCTCTAGCCTCTAAATTGAACACTCGGCGAGAAAGTCGGCGAGATCACCCATCACCGGATTGGCCAGCGCCCGTTTGACCTTATGGCACTGGCCAACCTCGACGGTCGCCGACCTCGATGACTTTCTCGCCGACTAAACGCGTACAAAATAAGAGATATTCAAACAGATATTACTCATATTTCGTGTCTTCAAATTAAGTTTACATTTGTACCTTGGAGGCTCCAGGTTTTTCCCACGGTACGTAAAATTTCCCACGATTAGGCAACACAAAACACGAACGTGCTAAAGGCTAGTAGAAAGAAATGAGAAAGAAGTCTCCCGAGTGTCCAACTTTGAGCCCCTGTAGACTTCTTTCTTATTTCTTTCAATCAGCCTTTGCCACTTTCGTGTTCTGTCCGTCCTCAACTCCTCATTGTGTTGTTATTTACCTATCGCCTTGGGCTTCTGAGCGCATGTGCGCGTTTACTATAAGCTGCAAATGTGTGTTCTTGTGCATGCATGTTATAGCGTGCGTGAGCTGGCATGCGTGTCTGGGCGTGAACGGGTTCATGCATGTATACTTGTGCGTCTCTGCGTTTTCACAGCGAGACACATGCCTGCATTGATTTATGTTCTGTTTATTTAAATTCTTTTATCGCCTCCCATGGTAATGAACGCGAAGATCCTTCGTCGAAACAGCGATGTACCTCGCGCGAGTCTCTGTTTTATGCGCTAGAAAGCTGATTAGAGACAAAAACAAAACAAAACTTTGGAGGTTAGGTCCTCGAAACATACATAGCGTCTTTTAAAATGTCAGTAACGAAAGCTGAGTTAGGTCACGTTTGAAGTACAGCACAATACTGATGACGTGCACCACCAAAAAAGTCGCTGCGATTTGCCAAAAATTTCATGACGCCTGTAGTATGATTAATTTTGCGTTAATTGATCGAAATAAGGAAATGTAATTCTATAAAGGGGCTTTAATTTTAATCGCCGACAGCTTAGCTCATATATTGGAACATGAGATGAAATTGTCCGCCTGCACAGGCACAAGTATTGGTGTGGCATGGTGATTTCTTTTAATACATGATAATGTGGGCGTGTAGGTGCGCGCGCGCGTGTGTGTGTGTGTGGGGGGGGGGGGTATTTGTTTTGTTTATTTCAATATCCTCATGGCCCAGGGGAATTACAAAGTGGTTGGACATACAGTATTGATAGAGTAAACAGATTCAAACAAACAAGGCAATTTGGTTATGAGAGTTAGTCCGGCATATATAATCTTAGCAAAAGTGAGTATTTAGTGCTTTTCTAAATAAACAATTCATGGAATAGTTACTAATGACGCGGGAGGTGGTACCATTCAGATAACGTTCTGGGGATGAATAAGTCGATG
This sequence comes from Ixodes ricinus, assembly GCA_037355805.1. Lineage (NCBI taxonomy): Eukaryota > Metazoa > Arthropoda > Arachnida > Ixodida > Ixodidae > Ixodes > Ixodes ricinus. Next base: position 4,071 of record JAZHYW010049160.1, on the reverse strand, counting down.
TAAGCTGGAGTTTCACCATGAGGTATGCCAACTTTAAGACTGTGATGGATGCGGGGAGAAATGAAAGACGGATAAAGAATAGTTTGTTTTTCAGAAAAGTCTTGGAATGATACATTTTATGATAGAGGCATAAATAAGATATCTTACGGCGTGAGGATAGAACAGACAGAGATAGGTGGTTTTCATAGATGAAACATCTCTGAAACATATATGAAAACGTTTGGGGGGGGAGGGAGGGGAGAAGCTCTTGTACGTACCTTACATCAAAGGACAAAGAGTAGCAAGAACCATATATGAACGAAAAGGGAATGAAAGTTCCCCATGAAAACGCAAGTCTATGCTTACACGTTAACACGGGAGCGCGACGGAGACCGACGCTACACGGGAGAACGACGCTATGTAATTGTTGTTCCTCAACGAAAATTTGTTTGCTCACATGTGCCAAAACTAAACCCTACCAAACACCGCGAAGCTTAACTCGGTGAGATAGGGAGACAATATCAATATCAAATTCGAGAGTTCTAGCTACTGCTCAATGGGGGTGAAGTAGTCTATAGGCCATATTTGCAATACGAGCTGCGAGGGTGTGAAGAAAGCGATGATCGTCTGTAAGCGTCTCTGCCTCCCCGCCTTCTTTCCTCCTCGCCACACGATGACGGAACGCGTGCGTACTTGGGACCATCCTGGGCAGGAGGCGCCTGCCATTCCATTACGGAAATACGCAGCGCCTCCCGTCGCCGTTCTGACACGGTACGGCAGTCCGATGTACGGCGATTAGAAGAATGCCCATAGAAGGCCGGCTCATGTTTGTCTTCTTTTCTCAATCAGCCAATAAGAGTTTGACATTCTGAGACCATCGCAACCCCTGTGCAAGGAGCAGACGAACTTGCGCTCCGCATAGCCGAGCCCGTCCGAGCATACATCGTAACGGCCCCAAAATGCCCCGCTCCGGGCGGTTCAATGTGCAATTGTCGAGAGGCCTTCTGGGATTTTCCGGAAAGGTCTGATCCTTTTCGAAATTCGGTGGGGCAACTTTCATCACTATCATCATCTCAGTGTATGGCACCTGTGCCAAACTAATGGCAGCCTTCTTGAGGCCGTTGAAGGAGGAAGTTGAAGATAGTACCAAGTGGAGGATATCCGAGGCCTGTAAGTCCAGGACGTCAGTACAACACGACGCACCAATTAGATTCAACGGCCGCGTAAACGATTATTTCGGAGTGTTGTCCAATCGATCTCTTGGCACAAGTTTGCCTCTTCAAAGCCCTTTGATGCCAGAAATTTATTCAAGGAGGTTACGGGTCTCTCCGCTTTCTACAGGCCTGTTCTTAGGTTCACATCAGCAAACCTGAAACAAATAAAAACAAAAGAATTATGAGGTGATCGAAGAATCAATTCTCATCTGCTATCGACGCGCGAACGTGAGGGTGCCAAGATGAAAGCATACATTTTCATGACCGCCATTAGATTGTCGAAACTGAAACTGCTTTTCGAGTCACCAGATGGCACTGAGTTTCGAAAAGGGTCCCCATTGCGAAAGCTCTCCTAGTTTGACTCGCGCCGTCTCTTAAACCTCGCTAGTATTGCCCGGCTGCGGCGGGTAGCAAGCAAGATGATGCGTGGCCTCCGCACCGAGTGATGGGAGGTGGTCAGAGGTCGTAAGGGAAAGCGGCGTCCCAGGAGCGCGGCCGTTGGCCGGCCCTGCCTGTGTGTGTGTCCCGAACGGCCCGAAAATGATGTATCCGCGTTTAAATATAGATGGAGCGGGGCTCTAACGGCTCGGAAATTGCCGCTCCCCCGCCGCCGGAGGCCTCATTTGTGAGAGCGCGGCTCGCCGGAGGGGCCTTGGCGTGATGGAAGAGTTAGAACGCCCCGGCACGGCCGCAGGAAGCCCCGAAAACGACAAAAACACAGGACGAGGGGGAAGACGAAGAAAAAAAAGAAAAATAAAGGAGGGGACGTAGTAAAAATATAAGGGAGACGGAATATAGTGACGCCGGAGCAAGACGTGAAGTAATATGAAGGAGAAAATGAAGTAGCGAGCGCCGGGACAGACGCTTGGGGCAGGAGACATTCGCTCCAGCTGCTCGCTGCGGCTCGGCCCTTTCTGCCTGTCGTCGTCGCGCGCGTTCTCTTCATAAGCTGTCTACACGACCTAAGCCGCGAATACGGACTGGTTTTTTTTTTTATTCTCTTGTTTCGCTGCATGCACTTTTTTTTATGTGGCGTTTTATTTCTTAAGTTAAAAAAATTCTTTCTTTTTCCATTGAATTTTTTTTTCTTTTTTTCTTTGAGTTTTTTTTCTCTCTTTTAGTCGAATTTATTTCACGCTGTGTTGGTCTCGACGTCTTGAGGGGGAACCGACGAAGAGCTGTTTGGAGAGATGTTGAATTTAAGGAAGTGTTATGGCGGCAGGCTTTCTTTCTTTTATTTTTGCTTCCTTGTCCCTTTCTTTTTAAATGCTGTCCTCGTTCAAGTTTTTTTTTTTTTTTTTGTTCTTGAAGTTTGAGATTTTTACGGAATTTTGGCCTCCTGTAAATGGGGGCGATTTATCCGTCGTGTGCATCGGGTTCAAACAATGGCCTATGTTTGAACGAAAATGGTTCGTTCGGCTTCAAATGATGAGCCATTTTGTACTCCCGCTGGAGCGCTACAGAAAAATGGGTCTGGCTGCTGACATTTATTTCCGCTGGCGATCTGCTTCTTGCGTTCATTGTGGCTTTTATATTTTTTTTTTTTGTCGGAGAGGAAAATACGAAAAAATGTCAATAGGAAAAAAGATGGAATCTAGTTAGGGTTTCATCAATCATGTACGTATAAGAAACGTTGGCGTGCCACACTGAGAGCCCGACGACTGTATAGCAGGGCTTGTTCCTTCCGCGTGAAGCATTTGTTGAATGCCCCTCGTCGGAGTCAACGGTTAGCAGCTTGGCTGGACGTTTCGTCCAGCCAGATTGAACGGACGTCGTTTGTCTACGATATCCAGACATTGGCACCCGTCAACACCAATGCTGGAAACACGTGGACTATTAATGAGACGCGACACGACCCTTAAGTCGTGGGTCTCGGTGTGCGCTTCCATCTATGTTTGCTCTTCGCACCGTATCACACGCGGCGTCAGTGCTTGGTGACGTGGAAAAATATTTTTTCTGTTTTGAACTATCGCAAGAAGAACGATATCATTGTAAAAGATCCAAGAAGATAAGCAATGATTGATGAGTTGAATGCGTGCACAGTGTCAAGGACGCCTACATTGGCGAGGAAGCACGTACAGTACGATGAAGCTCTATTGCTAGCGATCTTGGGGCGGACAGTTGACGACAACCACTTCGAAGATTTGAAAGGACGGGAATGGCGATTGCCATGGCAGCAGAGGCCAATCACCCAATCGCCTTGCGAGGTTTTGGTTGCCTGTATGTTAGTATCTCTTTGTGTCCAGCTAGCAGGCAGGGAAGGAGATGGCACTACTTTCCAAGGATCCAGTGTCTTTAGTGGCGATTCAGCCAACCCTTTGTGACGTTTTAGGATTAAATTATTTAGATATGAAAACAAAAAATGAAAGCCGTTTACAATCTTCTGTAACGCCGAATTAGAGCGCAGCTCTTGAGGAGGAGGAGGGGATGGTATGGAGAGGAGGCCATGCCCCCCTCCCCTCCTGCTCGCCTCCCATTTAGGGAAAATTTAGCAGATAAATTTCCCCGCTAAACCTAGCGGCAAAATTTCCGCTAAATCTAGCGGCAAAAATTTCCCGCTAAATTTAGCGGAAAAATTTCCCAGCTAAATCTAGCGGAAAAATTTCACCGCTAAATCTAGCAGGAAGAACTTTTCCCGCTAGATTTAGCGGAAAAATTCCCCCGCTAAATCTAGCGGAAAAATTTCCCTGCTAAATCTAGCGGAAAAATTTTTCCGCGAGATTTAGCGGGGAAATTTACCCATAATGCACCGCGCGGTTACGCCGACGGCGACGCCGACGCCGCTGAAGCCGGAAACGGGCGCCTAAAGCCCGGTTCACACAGTTGCGTTGACTGCGTTTGACTGCGTTGCGGCAGCGAGACACCAGGACATCCTGCA